>JAJHUR010084201.1:14660-42196 GCA_027495735.1 Lutjanus campechanus
GCGGCGGCGAGGGTGGGGGGGGGGGGGGGGGGGGGGGGGGGGGGAAATTCACCTTCAATATAATGATATTAAAACTGGTTATTATTATCAACTCTTAAAATGGAAAAGCTAACATAGATTCAAGTGTAAGACAATGCCCAATTAATATTACTACAAATGATAATACCAGATAAGCCCCCCATTTATTTGTAATTTGTTAAGCATGTAAATTGGGTGACATATAAATTAAAGACAATGGTAAAAACAATGCTATTTGATTTCTTTTGTAACCGTATGTAAATCGCAGATGGAGGGGGCGCCATATAAAATCTTGCCTAGGGCGCCACATTGGGTAGGGCCGGCTGTGATGTAAGATCGCCGATTTTTGAGTCTATTTGAGACACAGCAATCAATTTATTTCCTCAGAACTGTTTCCTGCACCTTTAACATAAATTTGTTTCAAAACATTTTATGAATGCAGGTGCAAGAACAACGCTTTCCACTCAGATCTGAAGATGTTTGACTTTAAAAGAAAACTTATAATGAAGCAGAAGAAGAAGCAGTCAAGACCGTTCTTAGCGATCTAGACATGGAATGAGCTGTTCATAGCTGCTTTTTCTATTATGTAATACAAATTTATTGTATTTATTAAGTATTGTGTTTGGTAAGGCTGAAAAAAATTCTAAAGCAAAGTCTTTGCCTTATTCGGAAAAGAGTTAAATGGAAATTTGGCACTTTTCATGTGGATGTCCATCTTGATGATAAATGAGTTCTCCTGCTGCAAAATCTGCTGCAACAGGCTATTTCACCTTTGATTTCTAGTCTCCACTTCTGAATATCCGGGAGGGATGCTACAATATTTTTGTCACCTAACACTATCTTACAGCCAAGTAAGGTAGAGTGGTGATGCACAACAACATGGGCATGTGTATCAGAGACTCGCATGCAATGGATCCACAGATAGGAGAACTGTTTTCTTGAGTCAATATAGCAGCATTATCAACATCGACACTGATGGGACATGCACATTAAAATCAGATCAGATCTAACAATATCCTTATTGTTCCCATGGTTCTATAATACATCCATGATTATTCCACACGGATCTGAAGTAACTTTCTTCATTCATATTAACACATGAAACAAACAGAAATGTTATATTTCCATGTTTTCTTCACCATTTGAGGTTCAAGTAGTGCTCTGTTAATCATGTCACCTTGTTGGTATGGTATGGTATAATGATTTTCTGACAAGCATTTATTCACACAAAGATAGACGTGCCAAGCATTCATATGTTCACAGACGCATGCAGACACACATGCCTGCTTGTATTTATTGACATAACACCTTGCTAGCCCTTAACCCCAACTTTAAAACTTTACTTTTACAACTACGGTACACGTCTAACTGCAACCAATAAATATTAAAACCATTAAAAGACAGAGAAAAGTATGATTTTATTGCACTGGTGATATTGTCCCAGCCGTGGCGTCTGGCCACTGATTTATAATGCGAGGGGAGTACGGGTGAAATAAATTTTCTACACACAATTAGATTCTTACAGTGTATGTTTCATGTGCAATGAGCTGACACACACACACACACACACACACACACACACACACACACACACACACACACACACACACACACACACACACTCTTTCTGTGGGCAGTCACATTGACTTGAGGGATTACATACCGTCTCACAATACTAAGTGGTACTTAGTAGGATTGGCTGCAGGCTCCCAACACTGGTGCTGTGCTACTGAACCTATTACTGTCTGTAAATAAATGCACCCTCATTTACCTCCAGCCATTCTTTGAATTACAGTTTAATCACAACTTTAATCCCAAAGTCTGAAAACTGCCATTGAAATCTTCTCAATAGTGGTCGTGCAGAGAAGTACTGACCACTTAGGGGATCTCTCAGAGATTTACAAGGACCGCATACAAACACTACTAAAGTATGAAAAATAGACTTAACAAGTATGCACACAGACATGGATCAAGTTCTTTAGTTCTTATTTGTACAAACAGAAATTCATAATTTGTACAAATTCAGACTTTATACAAGAAATAGAGACACTCTGAGTTACTGAGTTACTTTTTGACTTGGGTAGGCTGTTTTATGATGACTCGTACAAGTGGCAGGTCAGAACAGCTCATGTTAGCTGTTAGCCAAAAAGTTGAAGGATGTAGGATGAGGGAGAAGGTGAAAGTATTCTCATTATTTTGAGTTTGCTTGGCTCTTCGAGAGAGAATTTGCAGTGATGGAGTCAAATTTGAAGGCCAGACTCAGAGAGGAAGACTTTGTTTCCACCACAGTCGACATCTGGACAGCTAACAACCTCTCTGGGTGTTAACAGTTTACTGGAACAGCAGCAACTCTGGAGGGCAAGAAGACTGCCAACAAGGTACAAATGTAATACAGAAACACAACCAGGACCCCAACTGATTACTTTTGATACCATGTAATAAGTGAAGTATTGCTACTTTTCAAAGGAATAATAAGTAAAAAGTAACTTATTAAACTTCCTGAGTAACTTGCTCAACACTGGTGCTCACTGTTTGTTTTACAGCCTGTTACTACACTGTTTTGGTTCACTTGCCAGAATCTGAAAATAGCTGCCTGAGGTGTCTGAGAATGATACATGAATCTGATCACTGATCAGAGACTAGCTAGTGAGAGTAGCTGGTGAACATAGTGGAACTAGCGAAAGACCCAGATTGGAGGAGGACAAAACAGAGCTAAAAGGAGAGGGAGTGTCAGACTTAAATTCAACAGTGATCACAAACATGACTCCTGTCTGATCAGTTTAAGGTGTAACTAATAGAAAAAAGTGCAATGCTTCCGTGCAATGGATCTAAATATCATGGGAGGATCCTTTAGCTCGGGTGGGTGGTGCAAAGCCCAGGATGCAGTGACAGTGCTGCTTTAAAATGGTCGGGGGGCTCAATTGTTTTGGTGGAACATTTGTACCTCGGGAGGTGAGCCTTGGCATTAAATGGTCAAATCATCACAAAAGCAAAGGTATCAGCTGCTAGGATGTTTATGTTCTTACTGTTAGCTTGGATGTTGTTGTTGTTTCTTGTAGGGTCATACTATTAGTCTCTAATGTGTGATTGCTATTCAGAGGCAGCATCACTACATAAGCTTGGCTAACCAGATTAGGCCAACAAGCATGTTACAGCTGACAGACAACAACTGCCAGGTAAAATGCATCCTCTAAAACAGCTGAATCTATAATTCTGTATGTGCAAGTAGACTTAAATAAACTCCATGGAGGTTCTAGACTTGGACACCCTCAGTGTTTCAGGGGCACTGGCCCCTGAGGCCACCTGCTAGAACCACCCCTGAATAGACTACTTTGACTCTAACTGTTTGGGTCCCAGGGCGCATCAAACAGCATCCTGAACATCCTATGGTGAACAGTTAGGAACAAATACTGTTTCACCCCTATATTATATAGTAATATACAGTACATAGGCTATTGAAAGAACAGTTACAATTAAAAGGCATTATTTTGAATTTACGGTTAACCCAATTTTAATGTAGACACCCTGATATTTTTTCATGTTTTTTCAAGTATCTGACTTTGACAGGTCATGACAAATTCTCGCATTTTGATAAGACAACTTGTTAAATGCAACAGTTTGACATTATAGACAGAGACCCCCCCTTCGCTGCAACAATGTTGTATTCATGCTGCAGCAACAGATACAGTTACGTAATGGGTTTCCAATGGATAGTTAGCATCCCCAACACACACACACACCAGCACCCACCTTTCTATGCCTCTCTCTCTCTGTCTCTCTTTTCCTTGCTCTCCCCTCCCCTCCCCTCCCTCCTCCCTCCCTCCCTCATTCAGCTGTATCATGATTCTGCAGCTCAACCTCTGCAGCATGACTCCACTTTCCTCTCTGCGCCTCAGTCTGCCTCTCCAGCAGCTCGTTGACAAGTCTAACAGAAACACTGGACTGCCTTAAAATAACTGCAGGCGGATAATAGTACTCATGCACACACACACACACACATACATACACACTCCCCCAGTCTCTCTTTCTCGTACACACATGCACTCAGATAGCATGGTGTTTTCACACACAACACACCACACATTCACAGTAAGTGCTGCTTTTATAACCACAGACAGTTTAATTCCTTCTTGATGCAGTTATTAGAGCTGTTAAGGGTGGCCTCAAGTCATGTTAATGTCCTTCAGGACCACATAAACAACATTTTTACGCAGTCTCTCATTGTCTAAAGGCCTTATATGGAACTACTCCTGTCACAACTGAAAGAAAACTAACAAACAAACAAACAAAAACTGTTTCACTGATTTATGAGGTTGCAAGCACAAAATAATTCTTTAAAGCCAAAAAGGCGGGATAGAAACAGATTGTTTTTGAGACACCACTTCTGTAGTGAAAGCTTTCAGAGAGATATTTCTATAATCCGACAGATGAACAACTACCACGGCCTTGAGATTGTTATTTCACATCTTGAACTGAATCTCTGTGCTGCGCTGACTACTAATTTAGAACACTGTCCAGATACAGCATCCCCATCTCATGCATTATAAGGAACCAGTCAAGCACATTTTTTTAGTTCCTTAGGGAAGGGGAAACTTGATATCCCATGCAGTTCTCTCATCTTAGGGTCGTGCTCGCCTAT
Source organism: Lutjanus campechanus (assembly GCA_027495735.1). Taxonomy (NCBI): domain Eukaryota; kingdom Metazoa; phylum Chordata; class Actinopteri; order Lutjaniformes; family Lutjanidae; genus Lutjanus; species Lutjanus campechanus. Next base: position 19,318 of record JAJHUR010084201.1, read on the forward strand.
AAGATTTTTTGAAGAGGTTCTTTTCTGTCTGTGACTCATCTGGAACCTTTCATTTTTAACAGTTGCCAAAACATTTCATCAAAGGTTTTAGAGAAGCTGCAACCTACTGCAATACCACAGTTCTATAGTTCAAAGTCGAAACAGACAACTTTTCATGTCTTCCCCTATAGCATTTCCAAGAGGTATTATTGCTTGTGCCACTGCGCCATGCTAAGACAACACCTGTACACCGTTTCCTCCCAGCCTAGCTCTGTGGAGAACTGATGAACACTAATTTGGAAATAAGAGAGAAGAAAAAAGCATGTTCACTGAAGAAGTAAATTGAAAGCTATTGTAATGATGTGCACTACATAGTAATAACATAGTTTAAATACTGTCATGTTAGTCTATTCCTTTGCACACACACATAACTACATAACTACAGCAGGGGTTGCTGTTGGTGTGGAGGGGGGAGTAATGTTACAGTAAAACATTAGAAAAGGCATCAATCCTCTCCTCCATGGGCATGAAGTATGCATATCATTAGCAAAGATAATAGCAAACATTGACAAAAGGTTATCCATGAATCCTACCTAACCTGCTCACTGCGCGGCACCTAGCCATTATTGAAACATATCAGCAAATCAGCTGACACCAGCGAGCCGCAATGAATGACTTTGTAACTTCACGGGCAACAGACTGCGACATACCTTCCACCTCAGAAACCACAGGTGAGAGTACAGAGGGTGATGCTAACACACTGAACAATAGCCATGCTACAACTGCTGCTGATTTAGCAGATACAGGCAAGAACCAATGAGAGAAGACTTCAAATATTCAGTGCAGTATACGTGGTAGTGGGTCCCTGCTATGTCTCTCTATCAGTGAAGCTGTCCACAGCCTGAAGAATGTTGAAGGCCCTGGATCTAGATCCATAATAGACGTCTTTTTCCTGGGAAAAATCATGCCTGGTGGGAGACAGATCTTTCATAGTGAAAGCCAGGCTTATAGGGAACCAATCTAAATGCAGATGATATCATTATTCTATTGTCATTACACTGCACAATCAACATTTAGTTCATAAAGAAAAGTTAAAGCAAAAAAATTTATTAATTTATTAAAATTGTATTTTTCCACTTAAAACAACTATTTGTTTGGCCCTGTTATGAAACAGAAAAATAGTCTACAGCCATGCCTTACACACAGCAGTGCTTGGAGCTAAAAGCTGATGTCAGCATGCTAAGATGCTCCAGATGACAATTCTTACATGCTGATGTTTAGCAGGGGCTAAACATTCCTGTTAGCTGAGCCTAATGAGAATGTCATTATTTCTGCACATATTTGTCCGCAAGCCAAAGTATAACCAAGAAACCTGACGGTGGTGCTGGATGAAAAGGTAGAGGACAACCAAAGTTATCAGAATTCATCCTGAGGGTAACATGAATGTCTGAACCAAATTTCATGGCAATACATCCAAAAGTTGCCGAGACATTTTTCTCATAGCCACAAATGTCAACCTCATGGTAGAGCCAGAGGAAATGTCAGGCGGTCACTAAGTCATTTGTATTAATGGCCTGGAAATGACAAATGCTTGTACCAAATATTGTGGCAATCCATTTGGTAAATGTTAGAAACCCTGGATGAGTTATAAATTGGACCTTTCGGTTGAGAAGATGAAAAGGCAGGTGGCAACCAAACTCATTAACTTTCATCCACTGAGGACCAACAGCATTAATGACATTTCATCCATGAGTTGTTGAAATATTTCAGTCTGGACCAAAGCGATGGACCGACCAGCCAACATTACCATCCCTTGGGCCATGTTGCCGTCTCTCTATTTAGGTCTAAATTGATTAACCAGTTTTTTTTTCATAATGCTTTAAAATGATAGGCCATCATTTAAAAAATCAACTCTTGTCTTTCGTTTCTTTGAATGGGATTAATGCTGAAACATTTATGTTTCACAGTTTTTTACGTCAGTGTTTTTATGCGGCCTTGCTGCAAAATGAAAATCCTCTTGTGGGACAATGAGCTGAACTAAACTGACACACACTCCCACCCCACACACAGGTACTGTACAGTACGACAAGTGATGACTCATATGAGTTAGATTCAGGTGAGTCATCCAAGTCAAACAGAGAGAACAGTTTCTTTCTCCCTCACACATTAAGCCAATAATTTTCTGTTTACTCTCAAATGTTTCATTTAACTTTGTGCTGACAGTATCCTCCAAAACAATACTATTCATTTACTACAGTAAGTGTGCAAATGTGATGAAGCAAGTGCTTACAAAGACAGGACTCGCCATCTGTCAAGTGTCGGCTGAAGTAGATTGTTTTATGTTTTATTTCATTCATGACTGAGCTTCTTTATAGAATACTTGACTCAAGGCCTCACTGGCTTGTGTGCACAGTCTCCCAAGTCGTGTGATCATGCGGACGTTTGTCTGTGCAGCAGTTATATATCAGGTGTGTTCTTTGTCGTTTTTGCATATGTCATTGAAGTTATTCTAAGCCTTCGTCTGGTTTCATCACACTTTGACTGGTGCATCAGAAAATACGCATTGAGGTAATTTCCTGAATCACGAGCACCGAATAGACGATTCACAGAGGGCACAGCATTAAAATGTCTAAAAAATGATGGAGGATAGAGACATAAAAAGAGAGACGGTGAATCTGCTTCTGTGTAGGTGGAGACAGCAGAAGAGGGAGGAGGGTTGCAGAGAAGGAGGGCGATGAGAGACGCTGCAGATTAAAAACACAATGTCAGACCACTGACGATGGGCCAGAATATTGTAGATAGATAGATAGATAGATAGATAGATAGATAGATAGATAGATAGATAGATAGATAGATAGATAGATAGATTTCAGTGTAACAACTCAGGCACCCCAGGCATCAGGACCTTAAAGTTCCTATGAGTCCCATTGACTGACGTTTATTGTAGCCAAAGCGTTGAATGTGGTAACCACCCCAACCCCCCACACGGTGCATTCTCCAAGACCTCCATGGCACCCTGGGCCATTTTAACTGAGGTAACAGCAGTTAGTGGTTAGCTACTTTAGCAACAAGTAAAGCTATCTTTCTACCTGGACTCTGTAAATGACCTTTGTACAGTATTTCCGGTGGTTTTGGAGGCTGTTTGTCCCTGTGACCAACCATCTTCACTGGGAGGCTGTTGAGCCTGGTTCTGTCTCCTACTAACAACCGCTAACAGGTATGGTTGACGACTTTAGCAACAAGAAAGCTGTGCTAAAGTTATCTGTCCGTCTGACTCACTGGATGCAGCATGAGGCGGTATACACTATCACACATGGGTTTTCAGAAGTCCTCTGTTGCTACGGAAAACGACAACAACCTCAGAGCTAGCAGCCCACATGCTGAAAATGGCAAGTTAGCAGTTGGATTGCTAAAGGTACAAAGATAGCTCTTGACACTATTTTGCAGGACGCTGTCGGTGCATCCTGGGCTTAGTGCCACACAAGAAGATTGTTGTTGAGAGGGGAAAATATTTTCTCCATAAGATGATCTTGCCAAACCACTGAATAAAGTTACAAAATTATGTTTTGCACAAGTCATAAAGTGGTACTTTTGTACAGTGAGGTCCTGCCCTAAGAAACACTGCTACAGCAGCGTCATAAGAAAGTAAGTATTTCACTGGATGCAAATTTTATATACACCCCCAAGTGTAGGATGAGTCAGCAACATTTTTAATCATTTATCAGGAAATGTGAAACTCTAAAATACCATTAAAAATACTGGAGAACATATACAAAAGACTTTTCTTTCATTGCAGGGACAGATACTGGTGTATTGGTAAAATACAGCACAATACACGTGAAAAAAAACAAAACAATTAAATATCAATGTTGACTTCGTAGGAACTCGCATAAAAATGATTAAATATGTTAAGTCAGAGTTTGTTGAGTTTGCTTACATGATGAACACATTCTGATTTTATTACACGAGAGGAAAAACAGACCCTCAGTGGGTTAATTCAGTTCAATCTGCCTAGCTTCTGCTGATCGTTTACTTCCTCCTTCAGACGAGAAAAGCTGCTGACTTCAGCATTAAATGTTTTAAGACTCATCACGAGGGAGGACCATGTAAGCATGTGTGAGAGACAAACACAGAAAGACTCAGATCTGCTACTGTATGTACTGTATGTGTGTGTGTGTGTGTGTGTGTGTGTGTGTGTGGACATGTATTATTCATGTTGTAGGGACATAAATCTCTTAATACAGTGAGATTGTGAGGACTTGCCTTCCTTTGGGGACAAAATGCATAAGTCCTCATAACATAAATCATTAAATTTTAGGGTGAAGACTTGGTTTAAGGTTGAGTAAGGTTATGTTAAAGGTTCAGTTTAGGTTAAGTCTCTAATGTAAGTCAATGTAATGTCCTCTGACGTGATCAAAACATGACTGTGCGTGTTGTCTGTATGAGTGTTTGCATGTTTAATACACCTGTGAACCTTCCTCTTGTTCTGAATGACCCTGAAGAACAGCATCCACAGCAGCTTCCTGCAGCAGCAGCAGCACAATGCAGGATCTTCCACCACAGACGTCAGGTCACTATATTTGCAAAGAACAACATGTGTAAACGAATTTGTCTCGATAACATTGGCGCAGGGACATATCGACAACTTATGCAGCCGCACAGTACATGCTGACACGCATGGTTCAGGGACAACAGGGGCTCGCATAGCGAGAATGCCACAAACACACTGAAGGCAGTAGAAAGTGCTTTTTATACTGTGCATATAGATAAGAGTCGAGTGAATAGGGAAAAGCATTATTGCTGTAGTGCTATAGATTTGCTACCAGACAGGTAAACAATAGTAAATATTTGAATATTTCCACAGAGTAAATATTATGCTTTGGCTTTATTCTGAATCAAATCAGATATATTGGAAATGTAGTGTAAATATAGTTGTCATTTAAGTTTCACGTATACGCTTGAGCACATATTAGGTAGGACTGCTGCATTGCTACTGCTCTCCACTCTAACAGACCCAAAGGTCAGCTGAAAAAAATGAAATGAAATGAAGGAAGGAAAAGGCATAATTTATTAATCCCTCTTGGAGAAATGACATGTTCTCACACGTTCTCTTATACAGACACAGGCCCGAAACAGACAAACATGCAGAAACTGGACCTATAGAAAGGAAACAATGGAGAGATGTCAGAATGAAAAGGCTGCCTCTTATAGCAGCCAGGGATCCTTTACAGATTCCATTAAGTAAAAATCTAATGTCCTGTGGCTGCTCAGCTTCAACTAAAATTACAGTTTCCTGATGACAGACAGCTTTAGCAGGTTACTTGTCGCTAACTGTGACTGTTAGCTGGCAACAGAACCAGGCTTAGCAGCCACCCAGTGAACACTTTGTTATGGAGTTTTCTGACAGAAAGATAGCTTTACTTGGTGCTAAAGTAACTTAGCTAACTTCTAATTTCCATTTGCTCAGTTAGCGTGACTCAGCACTGGAGTGCCAGGAGGTAAAACCTGCAAGAAAATCACCTTGGTACTGTAGCTTATTCTATGTTGTCATACTTGCCTCTGTTGGTCTTGAAGGCTGTTTTGGCCCCTGTTTGGCTGTGTTCACTGGGAGCTCTCAATCTGGGAAGAGTCAGTTAATATAACTGGACATCCATGGACTGCTTTAATTGCATAGCATACACATTCTCTACTTACTATATTGTCAATATGTTAAAAAAATTCTTGATAAGCAATCAGTGATGGCTTGTCAAGAAAGTTGCTTTTATTTTTCTTAAAGTTACTTCCTCATTACATGTAATATAACTAAGTACATTTACTTAAGTACTGTACTTTTAGTTTGCGCTATTTTCCCGCTTCCACTCTACGACATTTCAGGGGATAGCTTAATCCATAATAATACACCATGATTTATTAGTTGATTTATAAATATCAGAATCTGCATAGTAAGAAGTAACCATGTTGTCAAATGTATGAGGTGGAGTAAAAATGATAAATATTGGCTTACAAAATGTGGTGGACTAGAATTCTAAAGTAGCATGAAAATGTTACTGCGTGATCAAAGAGGGTGCAATATCTGGAACACACCATACAAAGCTCTCAGGGTAACTGATGGTGATGTGAGTGGAGGTCAGAGCAAATATTATCATAACACATAGCATGAATAAGCAGGCTGATTATCAGGTTAGACTCTAAATCATTTATCTGTAGCACCAAATGTTGGATTGAGTGCAAACAAGAATATAAATCCCTGGTTATTCAACACAAAACAAGCTTTCCCTTTCACCATCGGGACATAAGGAAACACCGTCACCGTGACCGTGCTTGTGTGTGTGTGTACTTTAAATTAGTTTTGCATTTACTTGGATTTATACACACTCTTTGAAATAAAGGTTCCAAAAGGGTTCTTCCTGAAAGGCTGAGGTTCTACCCAGAACCATTTGCCACTGAAGAACCATTTTTGAAGAAAAGGCTATGAGGAAATTAAGAATCCTCTTCATCCAAAAGACCCTTTAAAAGAAAGGTTCTTCAAGGATTGTTGAAATCTGGTTGGGTTTTTGTTAGCACCCTTACAATGTGGAAAAGTTCTGGATAGAACTCCCAGCTAGGCCTTTTCCAGCAACATGGAACCAGCATGGAACCAGAGTGCACAGTCCCCAGTTCTGTTCCAATACAGGCACTTAATTTTGAACTGTTCAGAGCATTTATAACAAAAATAAACTGGTTTGGAAACTGGAAAGTTGGTTCCCAACTGGAACCAAAAAATAGCTTGTTTTCCTACAGAACCAAAGTGGGCGTGTCATATCCTGCAGGTTCTTGTGCATTGTTCATCGTCTCCCTCTCTTAATGACATCTTTGATTACAATGGGTCTACTCAAAACTGTGGCTGGTTCATTAGATTTAGAACAAGTTTCCAAGAATCATGAATGGAACTGGTTCAAGGTAGAGACTTGGTAGAAAATGGCTAAGAGAAGATTCCATCATAAAAAGGTTCTCTGTAGAACCTTTCACAGGGGGTTTTGGGTAAAAACTTTCCACTTTTATAAAGGATCCACTTGGATGGAGAGTTCTACAGTACACGCCAAAGGACCCTTAATGGTACTGGTTAGTAACTTTATTTCCAAGAGTGCACGGTCCCCAGTTCGTTTGTCATACACAGAAATAAAGGATCTAACAAGAAGCATAAAGAGTTCTTTGGCTTGTCCTTACAAGAGAACCCTTTTTGGTTCCTTTTAGACTTTTTATAAAGGTTCCATTTGGAACTTTTACTAACAAGCTTTTAACAGGGTTCTACTAAGAACCTTTATATATTTAAAGAGTTTATCTAGAACCCCTCAGGTGTTCGTCTGAGAATCCTTTTATATTATATGTTTCTGGGCAGAACCTCAGCCCTTCATGAAGAACCCTATTGGAACCCTGATCTCTAAAAGTGTATATTTTGTTGCATAACATGATTAGAAGGTGACAGATTAATGTTGAAATTTTGTTGAAAATTGGTGTCTCCCATTTGTTTAGACTTGCTCTGTTTAATTTATTTTATTTAAATTTATTTTTTGACTTGATGCTTTTGAGCTGGATGTCTGCATCTAACGTCTGCCTCATAAGACTCTTATTTGCTTTCTTGTCTTTTATTGTGAAGCACTTTGTGACGTCTGCTCTTGACAGGTGCTATATAAATAAACTAACTTACTCCCCTACTGAAGAAGTACCTACTGAAAGAAGTAGTTATTTTTCAGGTTGCGTTTCAAACTTTACAGAGAAGAAAATGATCTGTGGGTGTTTGTACACCTTCAAACAACTACTAACTCCAAAAGAGATATGATCTGAACACTTTAGCTCCTGTCTGATGGATTATTTTTGTGTGTGTGTATGTGTCAAAATAGATGTGTGTCTGATATAACTGTTTCTTGGGTTTTTGCCAGCTGTTCTCCCTGTGCGAGGAGAATGTGGAACAGTATTATTTCTGTGGCTACTTATCCGTCCACAGAGAATCACCTATGAGAGAAGACGCTGCATCTGCCCGAGGAAGTGAGAGAGAGAGAGAGAGAGAGAGAGAGAGAGAGAGAGAGCTACTGATGCATTGCAGATAAACTGCAGATCCTAGTGTAACCCCTCCCTTTCTCCTCCTCTCCTATGCACCCCCCCCTCCACCTCCTCTCTTGTTGCTCTTTTTTTTCGTCCTGCCACTACTCATGACATCATCACTGCCTCCAGACCTTCCACTAACATCACCCCACACTGCTATCTACAGCCTGTCACACCCTGCTTAGCTCACCATCTGATCCTCTTCACCTTACACCTCTCACCCATCCATCTCACTAGCCAGCACAGTTTTGACCGCTGCAGAATGCTGCAGTCTGAAGGCATTGTTTCACAAGTCAGCGAAGACTCTGTTTGTCGTGAACATTATTCTGCCATTTTGTACATTCTCACATATGCACTATGATTTTTTCCTCACTTAAAGTGTGAATTGTTTAATGCTCATCATATATTAGAATTAGGGAAATGTACCTGAAGGTACAATCAGAATTTTAATTTAAATAATTCATAAAAGTAATTGAGTTTCTACAGAATGTGAAGAAATAACAGTTTTGACATTATGTCAAAGATGTCTATGTATTGCGGAGATATCTACTAAAGTTAGTTAGTTAGCTAACCAGCTAGCCCCAGCCCATCCTGTCTTGCAATGCCACTTTGTACCTCAAAGGGCAATAGTGAGTCACTGTAGCATCCAGTCTACCCTCAGTCCAACAGCACGGAAGTGGTTATCTTGCTGGGTTTGGCTCTTGTTCAGTCCTCCTGCTTCATGGCTCTCCTGTCCCCTCCAGAACCTATCATGTCCTTGTCATTGCTGGAGTCAGAGTCCTGGACAGATCTGTTGAAAGTCTCCTCCGTACTGTATTCCCTGTAGTCAAACTGGCCTCCGTCAGTCTCAGATTCCAAATCCCAAACTCTCAGATAGAATTTGAAAGAAAGTTCTGTGACTTTTCACAATGTTTGGCTGCACAGCCTAAGTTTGTAATGACCCACTTGCAAGTCTCATGAGATTTAAACTATGAAAGGAGTGAATTGTAATAATCTCACCAGTAGTGTTTGCTTAGACTCTTAGATTTACTATATTCACAGGCAATATTTACACACAGTCAATCATAGGGACTTCAGTTTTCTGCGGTGTCAGTGTCATGTGCTTTACTAAATTTTCTCTCAACCCAAAACACAACCCACATATAGATTTTTTTGGGGCTAATATTAGCATCAGCAGAGCTGTGAAAACCTCTGGGAGAAAATGTTCATCAATATACAACAAACCTCAAATGGGAGCTGAACATGCAATAATCTGAATCCTCCACAGAGAAGACTCTGCAGTGCTCACACATGCATAAACACATGCATACAATGACGCAAATGGGGAAAAATATGCGATGCAGTAAAACATTCCAAATATATCTGAATAAACTGTATGAAACAAATATATGACTTTTATTAACAGAAGACTTGCTTATAACTTAACAGTTTCATGTCAACTTTATGTGATCATTCTGTAATAAATCACCATCCATGACAAACTGGAAAAGCACAGTGCCTGCAGGTGTAATGATGCATCAGGACATAGTTGTGACCTTGATATACTAAACATGTTTATGTACTGTATCCTGTGGAGAACGTCTCCCTGACAACTGCTTGTGGTTAACTGACAGTAACTGATGCCAGATGTAACAGATGGATGCTAGAGTTGTGGAGGGCGGAAAAGCGATAATGTTATCACGGTGAACAAGTGAAGACAACCGTTATGGTATACTGGGAGGGTGCGAGCCAGACAGTGACGGAGGGAGAGGCAGAGGGAGACAGAGGAGAGGAGGGAGGGAGACCGAGGGAGGTGGGAAGGAAGTCAGGAGGGGGGCTGGGAACAGATGGAGAGAATAGGACGTGATGACAAAAAAGAAAGACATAGTAGAAAGAAAAGAAGTGATTAAAAAAAGAAATGTAACCATGAAATAAAACAGTCGAAGAAAAGAGCAGCTGTGATAAAGCTAAATGACAGTCCAACAAATAACTGTGGCAGCAGACTTGAGGTAGACACTGTTCCGACTGGTGTCCCGAGCAGCTCTTTATTTATGGCTGTATATGTGTCAAGTCATTCTGTCTGGCCACCTGCAGTCACCCAAAACTGTCCTCTCCGTCTTCCTCAACCTGTAGTCCCACACAGACACACACGGACAGAGAGAGAATTTTAACCACACTACATTTATAGTTTCATTAAATATACTATATGGGTATCTAGGCACCTCTTCTACATACTTTTCTGTGCTTTTTTTACATTTTGCTTTTAATGATACACCAGCTTTTCTGCCTCAAATAGCTAAATAGCACACCACTTTTAAGGACATTTCTCGTGTCATGACTATGCATTTTTCTAACACTGTTTAGTGCATGTTGGGAAGCAAGAAGTCAGGTGACCTTCATCGTCATAGTTAGATGACCTTCATCATCATAGTCAGGTGACCTATGTTGTCATTGAGACAATAATAAACAGGGTTAACGGTAGCAGCTTGGTTAGGTTTAGGCACCAAAACTACTTGGTCAGGCCTCATCGTTGAATCGGGGCAAATTCCTGCAGCCATTGAGTGAGTTACTGAAAATGCAAATTTTTGTTCACATTCATTGATACACTGCCTTTGCACAGAAAACAACACTGTTTATATATAAACTAAAATTTGCTAATGTGTACAGTGTGGGAAAACCATGTTAGACAGTGGCAATCACAATATTGACACCACCCAAAACAGGGATCATTAATCTCCTGGTCTCACACAATCACACACATACACACACACATGCACACACACACACAAACACAAGTTGTAAGCCTGTGAGGTTGCATTGCAGTGGTGGATGAACATCGGCAACGTAAATCTTAATTAAAGGTCCCCGTGTTTGCTCCTCTCTCTATCTCAATGTCGTTCTTCCTCTCCACTGACTCGTGACGTTCTCTGTTTCTCCTCATGAATATATTATAGGGACAGAGGTGCAGCTGGCAGCCATGTTTGTTGCATGACACATCATAACAGCTGTGGAGGAATTCACATCCTCTACTTGAGTTGCAGTTCCACAATACTGGATGTGCATTCAAATTGGTACTAGGGCAAATGCATACAACAAACCGCGCTTAGAATGTGAATTCTGAATTAAAAGTCAAGTCAGTTTTATTTATATAGTGCCAAATCATAACAGAGATTATCTCAGGACACTTTTCATATAGAGCAGGTCTGTAATAGTTTGTAATATTATTTACAGAGATCCAACAGTTCCCACCAAGAGCAAGCACTAAGGCAGCTGTGGCAAGGAAAAACTTCCTTTTATGATGCTATAGCAGCATTAAAAACATGGTTTTAATACTGCTACAGTCTTTCTTGGTCTGGTATTATGTAGGTCAATGTTAATGGTCAAGGTAATGTTAGTATTTGTTTAACAAACAATGGAGCATTTACCCTTGTCCTGTAGTTGTCACTTGTGGTAACACTGGCTGCAAAAGTTGCAGTCACTTTTTGACTCATGTAACACCGAGGTCATGTCTTCCATATAATTTTCTGGGACTTTCAGCAACCTGGGAATGTTAACCCTCCCTGTGTCCCACTCCTTTTTGTTCTGTGCTCTAATAACAGTTGAGCAACCTTGGCACGTTGGTGGAATCTCTGACAACTTTTTCCTTTCCTGTTTTTTGTGCTTAGACATGCAGTGTGCTAGTCTTGTGTATGTTGAAAACAAAACCAAATTTTGTAGATGTTAAAGGCTCAGTCACACATGTACAAATTTGCATTTTTTCTTTGCATAAAGTTCAATTTTAGGTAACTTTGAGAGGGCAGAGTCACAGCCTCAACCAATAGCAAAGATGTGTGTGCATTGTCTGCCTCAACAGGCGATGGCCACTTCCAAGATTTGTGCAAGTGTGACTGCGCCATAAAAAATGTTTGTGGCAGGCTTGTACAGTCACATCTTAAGTTAGCTAATGGTAGCAAAAAGCCTACTAGCTAGCTAATCTACATCAATCGTTAGCTAGCTGGTTATGTTTGATAACTGACATTCGTGAAATGCTGACTAACTACCGAGCTAATCTATATCAATCATTAAATAGCTAGTTAACAAGCATTTGTGCATGTGGCTATGACCTATGTGTTGCTTTTACAGGTCCCCCAGAAACACCTTTTAACCATCTTCATTTTTTTTTCAATCTAGACAAACCAAGCACACATGTAAGTACAGGAAACAGAAAGAAAGTTGACTGATGTTCTGATGGGATCCAAGTTCATTAAACAGTTAGCGGGGCACAGAAAAAACAAAACAAAATGGGAGCAGGACTTAGGATAGGTCAATTAAAAATGAATGATTTATTTGGCTAATTCCAGTATAAACTTATATAATATATTTAATTTAGACTACTTTCTTGCCAGAAAAATAAGTGAGTAAGAATTTCAGCATTTCACCACCAGAATTTTACTGAAACATCTAAATAACTTTTTGAAACTTGTTGGGACTTGACCCATGACCTCAGTATTTCTGAAATCCTGACGCTATCGACTCTTGATTCTCAAAGGATGGTTTTTGGAATATGTGCTTCAACTGTCATATTAATGCTTTATTATCCTGCTTTTAACAAACATTGCAACTCTGCTACTTATATGTGCCACTCCACAGTTTGTCAGCTGAATAAAAGGTTACACTGTCCTTGTATTCTCTGTATCATAGAGAACAACATATCTGCTCTACAGTATGTCACCTAAAGATGTCCGTACCTTGACCTCATTCATAGGTAAATGAACCCTGTGGCCTGGTGCCTGCATGTTGGAGGCTGGGACAGACTGGGATGGGCTCAGCTGCTTGTGAGAGCCTGTTTCTGCTGCAGTGCCATTTGAAAACACTCCAACTCTTCTGCAGTGCGCTGGAGCCCAGAACTGATGTTGAATGACTCCCCTGTTTTTTTGTCCAACCCACACACCCCTCATTCTGCCGTGTACATCACACCACCGCTGCCCTCGTACTGTACGTGCATCCAAAAGCACCTCAAACAGCCCGAGCAAACAACCCCCGACAAGGAAAGATATGCATTTAAAAATCCTGCAGCGAGCAGGAAGCCAGCAGGAAGGGGCCTGGACAGAGACACTCCCGGAGCAGTGGTTCAAGGACACTCTAACGTCAGCAAGTGAGGAGATTGTGGGTGCGGCTCCTGTAGTATATAATCATTTACAATACATATTAGTGCTTAAAATAGGCAGACGCACACAGGGGGAGAAAGTCATTGTGACCGTCTCTCCCTCCCTCTCAGTCTAGCTTTGTCTCTCTATTCTCTCTCTGTCTGCCTCTCTGTCTCTGGAGCAATCTAAAATTGGCCATGCTTGATGCATTAGCTCTGCTTGACTGAAGCTTGCAGTGAACAGCCAATGAGGGGGACAAGAAAATGTAGACAGGTGATTAATGGCAAATGTCTAACTCAGTACTGAAAGCAGAATAAGTTCTCTACTTGCATGCTACACTCCAAACAAGCAGACTTTTTAAGGGGAAATCTGTGCAGGAATGCAAGAATTACCACTCAACTATGAGCAAACACCAGAAATGCAATATATGCACAAGTTTGTGCCTCAGTCAGTGGCTGTTGGCACTCACAATATGACTGCACTTGTAGAGGAGTGCCGTGGTAATTTTGACAGCCTTGAATGCATTAAGTAATGGATCCCCAAAAAGCACTAATGCAGCTGTTTTTGGTGCATTACCCCCAGCAACTGGTAATCGATTTGCATTGACTAGAGCGACCTGAGATTAGAGTGAACCCTCATGATTGATAAGAGATCAATAGCCTGTCAGAGGCCGGCTGAGGCACCAGACAGGCAGCCCACACTGACGCCTCACCGTTAGGGTGGAAAAACTTCTCAACAAATGGGATAGATAAACCACAAATCCCATGTGGCTTTGCACAGGATCCTAAAGATAGGTATAGAGAGTGGTGTACAAATGTTTAACACTATACAGTAAAGTTTTGCAAGAATATACAATAACTGCATGTGATCCTCCATACAAGAGATTCTGCAGGTAAAAATATCCACATGTAGATTATCGGCCTCCAAATCCCCCCTTCTGTTTTTAATCAAGGAAGATAATTTAATCAGATAGATCATTACATTATGCAGTATTTTGTCAAGCTGTTGGACAAACATTTTGTCCTTTTATATTTCACTGATGTTATTTAAAATGTTTGCAATGAAATCAGTTTGTAGATGTGAACTGATCAATTAATGAATAAATCAAATGATCTGGCATGTATTATTGTTGTTATTGTTGTTGTTGTTGTTGTTATCAATTCTTGAGTTCTTGTTCAGTTTTACACTGTGTCAATAGTCCAGTAAGGAAAACTGTGAAATGTATTTAAATGCAGACTCACAACAAAACTAATTTTGAACAATAATTCATTCTAATTTAAAGAAATAGGAATAGCTTACTTCCAACTGGCATTTCTCTTTTGTAATTTTGAATGTTAAAGCACAAATGACAAATGTATATTAAAGTGGAACCAATATTTTGGGGGCTGATACCGATATTAGGGAATGAAAAAATTCTGGTATAGATTGGCTCATATTCTTTATTTACATTTACAAAACTTAAAACGACATCAGAGCACAGAAACATTTTTTGCTAATAATAAATAATATTAATTAATAATTACAAGTAACTGTAAATTAAGAACTGGAAAATGGATAAAATAAATAAAATAAGCTGCCTATAAAATGAAATAAAATAACATTAGCCCACTGGTATATCTGTCTGGCTCTAATATATATAAATACATGTGAATACATATAGCTGTTGTTCATGTAAGGAGCTGAGGATCACTTGTTGTAATGTCCTTATTTTCAGTGACAAAGCGAAGTATGGCAGTTTTCCCATTTGTTGTTTGAGCAATAATCATCATAGCTTACTTTAATAAGCTGCAAAATGAACTGCCATCTTATCACTGTTCATCACAATCTGAAAACAAACTCTTGTTTTAACTTTAAAAAAAACTTAGTGTCCATGCTGCCTTAAACTTTTCAGTCGATTAGATTTGAAAAGACAAGTTGAGGTAATTTTGTAATATTCAAAGCAAATAAACTCCTCTAGTCGAACAAACTTGATATTAATTCAGTTGTGCTTATTAAGTTTAAGCAAAGACGTCAGTCACACTGATGAACATTACAAGCAAGAAGAACTCAACCTATTCTGAAAATAAATACTGGAAATTTTAAGTTTAAAAGTTTAGTTAACAATGAATAAATATAAGTAGTAGATTAACTTTTTCTTTCGATGAGAAAAGATGAGTTGATCCCACTAAAATCCTGTATGATTTTACAGAAGGTTTTCCAGCCAAGAGAACACTTGAAGAGAACTGACTGCTTGTCGCTCTCCGTGGTGCTGAAATGACAGACTCACTACAGCTGTGATAGTTTCATAAGAGCAGTCAAATTAATGTGGTGATTGATTGATTCATAATGGTGACTCAAGTTCTGCTATAAGGAGATTAAGAATGATACTTTTTTTTTTTACATTTTTAAAGTTAACGATACTATCTATCTATCTATCTATCTATCTATCTATCTATCTATCCTGAGTGTATATGTTTATTTAAATCGGACATTCATGTACCCACGTGGTTCAGAGTGAACGGGACCGGGGACCACTCGCAGGCGGCCTGAGGGGGACGCTCCCTCCCCTCCCTTCCATCAATGGACCAAAGAAAACTGCTTGGCCTTGCCTTGTTATCGGCTCAGCCTCAGATATATAAGGAGCAGGCAGATCAGCTCTCAGTCGCTGTGAGAGCCATACACCCCTCACCTGCACACACACACATAACACACATACACCCACATATACACTCGCCTCCACCACCTCCTGCACCGTCCCCCTCCATTCCTGCGCACATTCCCCTCCGGTAGTCTGCCCGGATGAGTTACCCGGTGGACACGATAGGGAGCCCCTTCAGGAGAAGTATGGATACTAGGACGAGCGGCTACGGCTACAGCCGCTCCACCGGCACCCCCTCCAGCGGCTTCCGCTCCCAGTCATGGTCCCGGGCCAGCCCCGGCTCCACCATGACCACGTCCTACAAGAGGAGCGTGAACATGCCGGTGTCCCGAGCCTACAGCTCCACGGTGCTCAGCTCCGCCGACAGCGTTGATTATAGTCAGACCTCCATCCTGAACGGAGACTACAAGCGATCTAACGAAAAAGAGCAACTTCAAGGGCTCAACGACCGTTTCGCTGTTTACATCGACAAGGTGCATTACCTGGAGCAGCAGAACAAGCAGATCGAGGCGGAGATCCAGGCACTGCGGCAGAAGCAGGTGTCCCGCACCCAGCTGGGAGACCTGTACGACCAGGAGCTGCAGGAGCTGCGCTCCATGCTGGAGCAGATCCACCACGAAAAGGCGCAGATCCAGCTCGACACCGACCACATCGAGGAGGATATCCAGCGGCTCAGGGACCGCTTCGACGAGGAGGCTCGTATCCGGGAGGAGACAGAGGCCATCATCCGCGTCCTGAAGAAGGACACCGGCGACTCGGAGTTGATGAAGTCCGAGTTGGACAAGAAAGTTCAGTCGCTGCAGGATGAGATCGCCTTCATCCGCAACAACCACGAGGAGGAGGTGAGCGACCTCATCGCGCAGATCCAGGCGTCTCAGGTGACCGTGGAGAGGAAGGACCTGCAGAAGGCGGACATCACCGAAGCGCTGCGGGAGATCCGCTGCGAGCTGGAGGGCCACTCCAACCAGAACCTGCAACAGGTGGAGAATTGGTTCATGTGCCGCTACGCCAAGCTCACCGAGGCTGCCGAGCAGAACAAGGACGCAATCAAGTCCGCCCGAGATGAAATCGCCGACTACCGCCGCCAGCTGCAGTCCAAGACGGTGGAGCTGGAGTCCGTCCGCGGGACAAGAGACTCTCTGGAGAGGCAGCTGAACGACATCGAGGACCGCCACAACAGCGACCTGGCCAGCCTGCAGGTATAGACACAGCCACAGAGCCGTGCGTAAATAGCTGGAAAATAGAGACTCTCTTATTATTAAAATATGATAAATATTTTATGTTTTGCTATTTAAAAATGTTTCTCTGTGTGTTTAAAACGTATTAATCGCGGGTTGAGTTGCTCTCATTATGATGGATAGAAGTTAATCGCCTTAATATTTCATATTTTTATATCCAAGTGACATACTTTTTATTTGAGAGACTTAAAAACCGCAAACTTCTTTGATAACAGTAAAAAAGGGTTTTATTTTATTATATCACCGTTGAGAGCCTGTGTCAAAACATTTTCTGCTGCGTAATGATTGCTATGAGCTCATCATTGCGCTTACAGGTGCTCAGCTGACTTTTTTTTCTCTTCCAAGTGTGAGGAAATGGTTAAAGGGAGACACTGCAGCAGACTTTCTCTCTCTCTCTCTCTCTCTCTCTCTCTCTCTCTCTCTCACTGTGTCTTGCTGAGTCAGAGGCATGGGTCGATGCCTTCATTGGCTCTGTCCTTGCATCACACCACTGAGATTTTGGGCTGGGGGTGGGTTGGGGGTGTATTGACAAGTGTGGAGGTTGCCCTTGAAAAAGAGGCATTCAACATCCCTAGAATACAGTATTGCGTCAGAATATATTAAAGCTTTTGGTGCACAGAGTCTTACAGAGTTTATAAGATGAGCACAGAAGAAGGCTAAATTAACCGCATCAAGGTCAGTTATTAAAAGGCTTCGAAAGTCTTTGGGCATTTTGAAAACTGCAAGAGAAAATGTAGCTTTGCCCTGCACGTAGTTTTGTTGCATTTAATCAACCTTTTGTTGTGTCTACTTTGTTTTTCCTCAGGAGACGATTCACCAGCTGGATAATGAGCTCAAGAGCACCAAGTGGGAGATGGCTCGTCACCTGCGTGAGTACCAGGACCTGCTCAATGTCAAGATGGCCTTGGACATTGAGATTGCTGCATACAGGTAGATACGGACATTTGAAAAGAAGTTTAGAAGAAAGAAGTTTAGAAAGTCATTTTTTATACAATTTCTACAACTCTCTGTAGGAAAAAGTAAAGATTAAATATATGATGTTTACATCTGTCATTCCCAGGAAACTCCTTGAGGGTGAGGAGACCCACTTCAGCACTTTCCCTTACCGCCAGGCTGTCACCACAAAAATCTCTAAGCCCAAATCAGAAATTTCCAAGCTCAAGGTGCAGCACAAGTTTGTGGAGGAGATCATTGAGGAAACAAGGGTGGAGGATGACAAGTCTGACATTGATGAAGCCCTGGCAGAGATAGCACAGGAGCTGTCCAGCACACTCGGAGGCGGAGGCGAGGAGGGAGAGGAGGAAGAGGGGGAAGAGGCAGCAGAAGGAGAGGAAGAAGCAGAGGGTGAGGGCGAAGAGGGAGAGGTTGAGGAGGAGGAAGTCGTAGCCGCCACTGAGGCCAAAGTTAGCTCTAGCGCACCCTCTAAAGAGGAGGAGGAAGAAGAGGATGCTGGTGAGGAAGAAGAGGGGGAGGGAGAAGGTGGAGAGGAAGGAGAGAAGGAAGAGGAAGAAGAAGGTGAGAAAGAGGATGAGGGAGAGAAGGGGGATGATGCAGAGGGAGGCGATCAAGGAGGTGAAGAGGGAGGAGAGGAAGAGGAGGAGGAAGTTGAGGAGACCGTACTGTGCTCCAAAGCTCCGGAGTCTAAAGCCTCTCCTGACAAAGAGAAGGCCGGAGACAAAGACGGCAGCGTAGGAGAGGAGGAGGCCACTGCTGAAGAGGAGGGTGGCGAGCAGGATGAAGATGCTGGCAGTGACAAAGAATCCAAAACCGGAGACGAGAAAGAGGAAAAAGAGGATGCAGACAAAGGAAAGAAGGAAGATGAAAAAGATGAGAAGAAAGAAGTGAAAGATGAGAAATCAGAAGAAGCTGTAGCCAAGACAGAAGCCCCGAAAACAGAAGCTGCAAAGCCCGACACCAAGAAGGAAGAGGCTGCTAAGACAGAGGCATCAAAACCCGAATCCCCAAAGTCTGACTCCCCGAAACCTGGATCACCCAAGTCTGAATCACCTAAACCTGGATCTCCTAAATCTGAATCTCCCAAGCCTGCTTCCCCAAAGTCTGAGTCCCCTAAAGAAGGCTCACCAAAGGCTGGATCCCCAAAACCTAGCTCCCCAAAAGCTGAGTCCCCTAAGTCAGAATCCCCAAAACCTCAATCTCCAAAAGCAGAGTCCCCAAAAGCAGAGTCCCCAAAAGCTGAATCCCCAAAAGCTGAATCCCCAAAAGCTGAATCCCCAAAAGCTGAATCCCCAAAGAAAGAGACCGCCAAACCTGAGCCTCCTAAGGCTGCTGAAGAGAAATCAGAGAAGAAGAGTGAGTCAGAAGACAAAAAGGTCGAAAAGAAGGACGTCGCCATGAACGGCAACGTAGACAAGAGCCCAGATGAGAAGGAGAAGAAGGATGAAGAGAAAGAATCTGATGTGATTGCCAACGGCGTGGACGAGAGCCCCGTCAAGGAGGATGGCAGCCAGAAGGTGGTCATCACCAAAACCGTTGAGACGATCACCACAGGAGAGGATGGCTCCAAGCATGTCACAAAGTCCGTCACCGTGACTGAGACGGTGAAGGAAGTGGAGGAGACGGAGCAGGTGATGCAGGAGAAGCTGGTGTCCACCAAGAAGACGGAGAAGCACTCCACCCAGTCCATCAAGCAGGTGACCGAGGGCAACTGAGCAGACGACTCCAGACATATGATCTGGCGACGGAGAAGTCGGAGGATCAGGGCAGAGGAGACGACGAGATGAAGCAATCAACCCAGAACTAACATAACAAAGAAAATCATACAGCTAGAGCGATGTAATAAAGATAACCACTCTCAAACATACGAAACAAATCATAGAGAGAAGCCAAAATTTAAAATGCTACAAAGTTCAAAAATGCATGTTGAGTGACAGCTTTAAATGGGCTTCGCTGCAGATGCGGTCAGGAGCAAGCGACTGAGACATTTTATCCTCTTTTTTCTTTCTTTCTGCAGTTCACGGGTGAGCTCACGGGAGGGATGGGAGGGGGGTCTGTGCATGCTAGCTCAGGAGAGGGGAGTACATTCCTCTCTTATCTGTATGTATGGTAGAATTACACTGTAAAAAGAGTAAATATGTACAAGGAATAATTGCAATAAGTGCGGGTGGGAGAGTGAGAGATTTATTCTTAAAGTTGAGAGGGTTTTTTGAGTTTAAGTAAAAGAAGGGGGACAGGAAGGTGGTAGTGTCCTCCACACAGACACGAGGTCTACTGAAGAAGCCTTACTCGACACAGTGAAGATACCAACTGAGCCAAAAAGAAACTAACAATTACACAACGTGCAGCGAAGAAAGAGACAGGCAGCGATATGATAAAAACATGACCATATACATCCAGTAACTGAAGCAGTTAAAGCTTAAGAAACCTGAAGAAACTCCTAGCCTTAAACATGCTTTTTATCAGTGTCTGTTATGTTTACCTGAGTGCAACTGAAAATAAAAAGCGCACAATTGTGCATTCTTGTATGCATAGGATGGACTTGAATTTAAATACAGAAATAAATGAGGTGCTACTGTTTGCAATCCCATGACTTTACTCATCATGAACGATTTCCCAGTAGCATTTGCTCAATAAATGTCATAATGAAGTAAAAAAAACAATGGTGTCTTGTCATTTTATATGGTTTGCAATTGCATAATTATTTCATACACATTAAAGTGGTAGCGGCAGAAAGCTTTACAGTAATTGTTTAGTTATGGTTTGAATGGCTTTGGTGAAAATAAACTGTTTGTTTTAATGTTAAAAAGTTCATGTCTGAGCTGCCTTACAGTTTAAAGTTGACTGAATTTGAAAAGACAAGTTGAGGTAATTTTGTGTTGTTTCAAAACATAAACTCTACTCAAATAATCTTGATATTAAGTCAGTTGTACTTGAGAAAGCATGTTCGATAAGCTTAAGATATTAAGTTGAACCAACGAGTCTTCATTTGATGTTAGAAATTCTTACATTCTGAAGCATTCTGAAAATAAATAGTAAAAATACTCATTTTAACCAGTAAATAAAATATTTACATTAGATTAATGAGAAAAGCTTAGTTGATTCCACTGGATTCCTGCATAATCTTTCTTTAACAGTGTAAGTCAAACTAGTACATCTTAAATCCTCTATGTGATTTAATATGGTGAACTAATTTAACTAATACTATGATATACATTTTACACAGCACTCTTTAAAACAAAGTTACAAAGTGCTTTACATGGTTGACAGTTCAGAACCACCCACCCCGATAACATAAAATGAAAACTAACAATAATGAAACATGTGAGATGTCTTATACTCATTATCATCTTCACTACAAAATAATACTGATACCTATTTTACTGTGAATAGACAGTTATTGAATAAAACATAATATTAATAGACTAATTGAGAAAATGTGTCTGGCATGGTGGTATAGTGGTCAGCACTGTCACCTCACAGCAAGAAGGTTCTGAGTTTGGATCCCCCAGCAGGCTGGGGAGTTTTGTGTCTGTGTGTGTTCTCTCCGGGAACCCCTCCATCTTGCCCAGTGCCAGCTGGGATAGGCTGTTACATGTGATGGATGGATGGATGGATAATTAAGAAAATGCATAATACATGACCTGTCTTGGGCCCCTCCCTCAGTTGACCTTCATTTCTCATACTTTGACAAAAATAGAGATCAAAGATATTGGCCACATAAATGTGTGCTGTACTGAGATGATACTCATCATCCAAAGCAGATCTTAAATATTGACAATTTTGCCAATAATATTACTTCAAAAATAAAGTCATCAACTAACTTATCTAATCTAATCTAAAGTTATTGGATTTCCTCTAATTTAATGCCATTAATCATTTTTTGGCATTTTTATTGGATATTTAATTTAGCAGGAACCAGTGTGATAAGGTTTGTCTGACCACGCTGAAAGGATGATTTATCTCCCGGATGTTTTATCTGCTAATTTATTGCTGGAAGACATTTCTTCAGCTTTAGATTTGACTGATGTGCGATGTGCTGCTGAACTAGCTTGCCAAGAGGTTTTAAATATGTGGCTTTGTTTTGTTTTTGTTTTTTTTTTGTCAACAGCAGCATAAATCCAGACAAGTGATGGCAGATACTATCGCTGGGAGGCTGCCTTCAAAGAAATAGCACTGCATCAGTGTCTCAAGATTTTTATAATCAGTTTTTTTTTAACCCACCTCCAGGGCTGCATACTGCGTACCTGCTGCTGCAGACTGCCTACAGTTAATGTCTACTCAAGGGAGTAAAATAACAGAGCAGCTGCCGGGTGACGCCAGGTGTCAGAGGATAATGTGCACCAGTGAGTGGCTCCTTATCACATTAGGGAAGATTATAGATGCTGTACTTGCCAAACAGAATGCAAACTGTTAATACTAGTCTCTCTGTAAAAGTAGTAATTTGAGGTAATTGCAAAAACAATGTTATGGGTCATCTTGTATCATGGTATAATTTGTTTCAGTGGGTGCCAGTTTATGTAAATGGAATAATTACACAGAACACACTTTCACATTGGAGACATTATCATCACTGTCTCTCTTAGTGTGTCTCTAAAAGCATGGAAATACAGTAATTAATGACATACCTCATTTGGAATTCTGTCACTTTATCTCAGTTTAGACACATTAAAGCTTGGGTGGGCAGTTTAATTTGGCGTTATTGGGCAAAGGTTACATAGAAACCTTTAAACATAATGTAATTCAAGTGGTCTGAGAAAAAAAAACTAGGCTTCTGCTCCTCCACTTGGCTCCGTTTTCAGGCTTTAGAAAATCTGGCTCGTGACAGGACACTTCAGCCAATCACAGGTCTCTGAGATAGTTGATTGTTTATTCACAAAATG
>JAJHUR010084202.1:0-29997 GCA_027495735.1 Lutjanus campechanus
GCTGTAGACTGTGTATATAAAGATTCCCGCAAATTGTCTGATGCAGTGGGGCAGGATGGAAAGCGCGCAGCAGGAGACAGTGGCAGAGGAGGGGGCAGAGACGTGTACATCTCGTGAATCATGTTCATGTGACAAGTTCATGTGACTTATCGAGTCCTCACAGAACAGTTACACATTCTGGTGTTTACTGTGCAACCTCAAAAGGAAGCTCCTGTCAATATCTAAGACGTCCAATGCAAATTTAAGGACACACATTCAGGTATTTCCTGAAGTTAACACAACAATCGCCAGCTAACATGGCACTAGCTAGCAACATGTCCTTTGGCAGCAAAAGAATAAAACTGTGTGTGTGTGTGTGTGTGTGTGTGTGTGTGTGTGTGTCTGTGTCTGTGTCTGTGTGTCTCTGTGTGTGTGAAGGGAATTTAGGCAGAAAGAGGTAGGAAAAATGAGAAGACAGGAGAAGCTGTAACATATAACTTTGGGTTATGTTACTCAGAAATATTTGTGCAGGTTTTTTTTTGACAAAATTCTCTACAAAACAAAACTGTTGTGGTCAATTTAAATAAACAATTTGATATCTACAGGACTCCATGGGTACAGTGGGTGGAGACTAATGACTGTATGCCCAGCAATGACAAGCCAACAGACCAAGTCCACTGATACTGGCTAAAGGTTAAATGTGACCCTCTCACTCCTTTATTGTCTAGGCTTTTACTGTGGAAACTAGGAAACTATGGCCTAACTTTGCAGGGGTACAAGAGACCCCACTTACCTAATTCCATGAGTCCCTTGGAGCACAGGAGTATGCAGGTGTATAATACCCAGTGGGGTCAGGTGCAACACAACTGACATGCACCACTGTTTTTACAACTCCTGAAGAGGTCCTGTGAGCACAGAGCCTGAAAAGGAGCCTGACATGTCCACGTGATGAAACTATATGGACGGACAACGGATAGATTCACTGTTTTCTAAAGAAAATAGGGTGCAGAGGCAGTGGGGACGTTTCTGTGTCATACATATTGGTAGCTGCATCCCGATTTGATTTGCTACAAATATGCAAATTTTCAGTGGGCATGTACATATGTGTGATTAGAGAGCGACACAGAGTTACAGCAGGGAATGACTCAGCATTTTATTCACGCTGAACACTAGTCACTTTGGTAGCCGTGGTGACAGTGAAGTCATGATCGTGGCTCATTCATTCATTTTGCTGTAATTGTGAATGATTAAATAAATATAAAATAAATATGAAATGAAATGCTCAGTATATATTATGTACCTGACACTTACTTGTAATTGCATAAAATATACATGGATGATTTGTACTCCTTGGTTTAAATCTCAGTTCTGTAAGTGTTGTAAAACATCAGATTCATATAAAACTAATAAAAGCTAATTAATACACTTGAAACTGAACAAGAAGGAAATAATATTAAAATATAATAATGTCCTGTTCATTCCACAGCTTATGTGTTTACTTCGCATCGGACATGACTAGCTCAGGCTTTTTCATTTCTGATCTCATACATTAACCACTGAAATATTTTTTTAAAACATATATTTGTATATGTGCACATATAGCCCTCTGCTTTTTCTGTATCTTTTAATGTTCTTTTTTTAATGTCCACTATCACAAAGCACAAACTTCCTCTTACAGTGGTGTCTCTATCACACACAGCAGCCTGGGAGTTTTCACGAATAATTGCTGAGTGAAAAAAGAGCCCACATTCCATTACTGCTTATGTTGTTTTTTGTTTTTCTAATATACATATGTTTCTGACCCTTCCCCATCCACCCACACACACGCCCACGCTCATGCAAACACACACTGCCACGTGGCCTGTGGCAAAACTCTCATTTCCCACAACTTGATCTCAGAATCACCTCCGGAAAAAAAAATCTATGTGATAAGAGCGTGCTCAGTGCTGAGGACAGCATTCAATGAAAGCCTGCAGTGCTGCTTACATTACAGGATAACAAGCTTCCATCAAGTTCAAATGTGGAAGAAGTTCTCTATGAGTTATAAAACCCTTCATGTCCTCTGTGTAGTGCTTCTGTGAATGAGAACGGGGAGGAACTTACATAGATGGAATTTATTACATTACCTTAAATAAACTGTACTTGTGTTACATGGAGGATTCTGTTATTTACTGGAGGGGAACAGTGGCTTATAACTGACTTACAGCTTAATCAACTTATTCTTGGCCTCTTTTTTTTTTAACTAAGACTTTTTAGAACAAGATGAGAAATCGTGTAGATCAGAGGTTTTTGAAGTGGCAGGGGCATTTCTAGATCTAATTGGCCACCCCAAGTGACACCCCTTTATCCTCAAGTATGATCTATCCAGTGAGAGGCAGGGACTTAGTTTCAACTAACTGTTTAATGAGTATTTTTAAGGGCCCTGTCTTACACTGATCTAAAGCAAAGGTTTAAAGCACATGGTGCAAAGGTATCAGTTTATTCAAGGTGTGTTTAAATCCACCTTTAACGTCCTGATTGTTGAGCTTTCTCTGTGATGATTTCGACCATATTATCATTACCTGCTTGTTGCTTCTGGTTGCATCTGACCCGACCCAAAATTAATAAAATGACCTATGGACTGTAAATAACTGTATATTGTTTAACTGCTTTATTTAATTTATATATATATATTTATAGTTATATATATATATTTATATTTTATTCTATTCCATGCTGAATTTACCTATATAGGTTGTGTTCCCTGTGTTGTATAATGATAATAAATGATCCTGATTCCTTGATTGATTTCCTGATAGTTTGAAGGGCCACTGACCAAGCATGTTTTTACATTCTTGTGTCTGATAAGAATATTTTGCGTAAGACTTTTTACATACATGCTTGCATTCTTTTATACATGTGTGCACTATGTACATGAAGATTTGATGTAGTGTGTGTTCTGATTTGCTTTAACTGTAGCAAATACAGTAGGTCCCTTTATTGGGCTGTCGGTTTCTTCTCTTCAAAAAAGTGTGCAGGTTCACATTTGAAAATCAAAAAGGTTGAATAATGGCAGTATTTATTACAGGACTGCAGCACGGTTTTCACAGGGTTCTATTTTTCTGGCTCTAAGTGGAAACTGAGTTTAAAGCTTCATACTGAGCCATTTTACTGAGTATTGACCAATAAATAGCCACTCTGTTGTTACGTTATGTTTTCAATTTGGTGTTCTCAAGGAGAGAAACTTAGTGACCCAGATGTTCCACTGTCCCTGATTCAGTGGAAGAAAAAGAAGTTAGCGGGCCCAAGGAAAGATAATTCAGCATTACAATTTGGGAAGATGGATAGGATCATTATTATTTACTTGCGAGTGTGCTGCCCTTGTGGCTGAGCTTTGGAGAAGCCTTGGAAAAGGAGCAGCTTCAGACCTTGCCCATACAAATGTAAGACGTGATTCTCTGAGGGATCCGCGGAAAGCTGCTCTCCCAGCCGGACGGCCATGTTTGACCTCTAGTCGTCCCACAGGGTCCCTGCAGAAAGTGCAATTTATCAAGCCTGTTCTCTGCAGCAACGCCTCAACACTCCGTACCTGATGATGACCAGTTTACCTGCTGTGTGCATGAGGAAACACCACACACACACAGACACACACACACAAAGTGAGGGATCAAAAACCAGCCGAGTTAATATCATAACAGCTGTGTACACTAGCATAAAATACTGGGCTTGAAGTTCAAGTTCTATGGACACAAAAAGCAAAAACATTTTTTTGTACACTGAAGTCTTAAAGTATGGAGCTTGGCCAGTGGTTTTGCATTAGCAGGAGTCAAGAGGGTCAGGCCAATCAGATCCCGTGTGTACGCTCTGTGGGTTGGAGTGATCACAGAATGGATACTGTTAATGTTACAACAAAGAAAAGAGGTCATGTTTATACATTTCCCTCCAGTAATATCAGTGTCTCTAATGTCCACTAAAGATAAACAGTAACTACAAACAGCTTGTAGCTCACATACAATGAATTTGGTAACACTTATTATGTTTCACAAAACTGAGTTGTTAAAAGAGTGAGAAACCAAACCAAATCAAGGATCATATAGCAGGTAATGATCAGTTACTAGAGAAAACACTGGGACATATTGTATTAATGAAACATTAGGTAATGATTTATATCTGTGAAACAACATGCAAACCATTTTCCTCACAAGTCCTTCCTGATTAAGTATAAGTCAGCCATTAGTCCATATTTCCATCCAAACCTAATGCAAATTTTAACAAACTTTTCAGTTTTTTCGGTACCAAAAAAGACAAAAAAAAAAAAAGGATAATATGAGTAAAAGTGACAAAAGAAAATGCAAATGAATGCTTGTTTCCTTCCACTGCTGTCCTTATGTAATTATTAAGAGTCGGTTCATCGAGATAAGCAGCAGGTGCCTCAATTCTCTAGTTGGAAGTTGCAGAAGAAGAGGGAGCAAAAACTGATAATGCAATTAAAAGTGCACCAGCTAAATCTCAAGCTGTGAGAGACAATGTATCTGGCAATTACTTAAAGTGATATGCCACTTTGTGAGAATAAGCCACTCAGTATGTACTCACCACTATGCCGATGTGATGATGGGTGAAGGTCTTCAGTTCACAAAACAATCCTGGAGTTTTAGGAGAAACAGGGTAGCAGCCTCATCCAGTACAATGGCAGTGAACAGTGACCACGGATAAAACGTTAAAAATAGAACACAAAACAAACACAAAATGTCTCCATCCTGCTTGTGTGGTGTAATCCAAGTGTCCGCGAGCCGCAACATTAAAAATTAACTGCAAAAGACGCCATTTACACCATGTTTTTAACAGAAATGTCAACTGTAGCATGTAGCCGGTAGGATGTAAACATGGCGTCGATCTCGCGAGACTTCGTATATATCCTAATGGACGCACATGCGTGTTGGCATGGATGCTAATCAATACATCAACTAGTTACCCGTCTCTCACTGCCAGAGACAGATGCTGTTGTCTCAGGAGAAAGCACAACATAGAGTCTATATAGACAACTGACCGGGTCGTGACTTTTCCACATATAAATTCAGTGATTTTCCTCATCTTAGTAGACAAAAACACTGCCTACAACACCGTTGTGGAAAACAACAAAGACACTGAGAGTTTTTTGCTTGAAAACACATCAGTAAACAGTGGAAACTACTCAGCTCCCTCTGCCCGAGATGGAAGCTGTTTTCTGGAAGGAAAGATGACGAAGAGTCAGTGGGGAGGACTCATGGGTCGTGACTTTTCACATGTAAATTCTCATACAAGTCACTAAAAACACTTTATACAAGACACTTGCGAAAACATTTTTATTTATTTATTTATTTATTTATTTATTTTTGTTGAAATCACATCACATAATCACCATTAGTTAAGAGAGGGACCTGCTCGGTTCACACTGCCCGAGATGGAGGCTGTTTTCTGGGGTGAAGTGCAACCAAGAGTTGGTAGGGACGACTGACTGGGTTGCGACTTTTCCTCACATACTAAATTCAACAATTTTTCTCATATAAGTTGCCAAAAACACTACCTGCTGCACCATCACTGTTGTTTGTTCTTAGAACAGAGCTGTGTGGGTAAAGTGTGGGACATTTCTCACATCTCTTATTTTAAAAGCCAAGTGTTATCTAGTGAAGGATCTGTTGTTTCACATTTTGAAGGTAAACCCATAAAAGAAACAGAGAGAAATGTTGTGGATCATCTTTGTTAGAAAATTGACGATTGACAAATTGAAATTTGGTTTTAGTGCCACTTGTTTTGTCTGCTGTTTTTGGAAATGTGCTGAATCTAACTTGATCTAAAAAGCTAGACATGCTACTTATTTAGTATCAAATTGAAAAGGAAATTGTTTTGTTTTTTCAAATGAAAACAACTTGTTTGTAAATTTCTTTCTGTATTTGAGATAAAGCTGTTTGGGTTCACGAAAATTCTCATTTAAGTGAGGATCCTACTGCTACATGATTAAATTCTGCTGGGGTCCAGAGGGGAATAAACAAACAAATCATAATCTGATTTCACTTATTAATGTTAAATAATAAATAGTCCTTGTAGGACAGTTGACTCGAGGTTGTGCGGTTGTACTAAATATTAGCACAGCTGTGCTGATATTCAGTACAACAGCATGATCGCTCTTGTGATATTGCAATAGTATCAGTTGCACCTCAAGGTACAGTGACAGTGACATGATTGAGAATACATTTGAAGTCAGGCGATTAGCTTGTGCTTTAATGGAGGGCTGAAGAATACGTTCGGAATACCAAGTGAGGATTTATATTTGGTAGAAAGACTGGGTCATCTGTGTCCTCATCCCTCTTCCAGACCTGCTCGTGTGTGATCTCTGCTCAGCTGCAGCACAACACCACTCTGAGGGGATAAACAGCACACAAGCAAATAGGATAGCTGAGCATAAAGCCGATTTTCTTCCAGCTGTACACAGTAAGTGTGTGTCTTGTTAGTCTTGGCGTTGCTTCATTATGTCTCCCTCTTCACCAAAATTGTCAGCCTGCTTTCAGCACTCAGTGCGCTGAGAAAACACCAGACACAAAGCTAAATGTTAGGGGGAACTAAATGCAGCTATGGTGTTGGTGTATGGTGTGTGTATGTGTGTGTGTGTGTGTGTGTGTGTGTGTGTGTGTGTGTGTGGTGTCGAGGGGAGGTTGTTTGTGATTGAAGCAGGTGTGAATACTCAGTTGTATCCATCCATTTGCAGGTTAGTGTGTATGAAAATCAGTCTGTTAATTTCAGAGTAATCTCTGGGGAACTGCAGTGTGTGTGTGTGTGTGTGTGTGTGTGTGTGTGTGTGTGTGTGTGTGACAGTTGTGTGTGAACACTTTATTTTGTCATTTGTGAATCAGCATTTTGCAGCTTATGTGTCCAAAATATGATGACTGGGACAGATGATAAGCAGAGCACCACAGTTAACCTGCTCACTCACCCCAGTCATGATGAACACAACCAACCAGAGAGCAGCGATAAGAGATGATCCCCGCCCCCCCCCCCCCCCCCCCCCACCCCCACTACCAAGAGCCGTCTTCTTGAGACCAGTGGACCATTGACCTGGAATAATTGCTTTTGTTGCGCTGTGAGCTCATACCTTGACCTGAGTCTAAACACAGGACATGGCTGCTACACTGTGTATCTCCAGTTATGCTACAAAGCGCCTGGCTAATTCTTTGACTTCAATTTTTTCCTGCTTGAATCAGCAAGCTGGTGACATACAGCAGTTGAAGATGGCTTTTTTTTCCTTTTCTTGGATCTTAAATTTGAAACTGACAGTAACCAATGCTCACTGGCTCAATCCTTGCCATGGAAATGACCAACATGACCTGACATACTGTGCCCGGGTGCATACAATTTCAAACTTAAGTTTGTCCTCTGAGCAAAATATTTCTCAAAGCTAAGGGTTTCACTCAGTTGGTCAACCATGGTTATGCTTCATGCAGTCAGTTGTTAGCTGGCTAAACTAACACATTCTGTTAGCCTGTGTTAGCTTATTACCACAGTGTGCAACCAGTGAGTCAGACTAGTCAAATCTATACTCTCTAACAAGGTGCACATGGCTCATAGTGTGCTCATAGTGCTCATAGTGAGTTTTCCCTGTTCTGACAACTGTCTCGCTGTCTCCTTCTCCTCTTCAATGACTATAAATTGAGCCATTTTCTTATATTCCACAGATTATTTCACTTTTAAGGGACTGTTACAGGTCTCTTATAATTTTCTGAGGAAAATGGTTGCAAAGCAACACATAAAGAAATAAAGACTAAAGGAAGTAGCTGAGGGCAACTTGAGGATTAAAGGGTTTCCCTTTACAACATCTTAAGAAAATCCTGAGGTGATTTTATGGAAGTCATTTTTTCTTAAGGCATCCATAATTGTAAATTTGAGGCAAACCTTAGCCTGAGGGGTGTCATGCACTGGGCACTGACCGATGAGTTTTTTTTTGTTTTTTTTTCTGAATGTTGCTAATCTTATACTTTATGGCAGTGGTTCTCAAACTGGGGGGCGGGCCCCCCTGGGGGGGCACAGAGCCACTGCAAGGGGGGCGCAAAAGACCAGGGGAGAAAAAAAGAATGAAACAAAGCTGAATGAATATGATCTATGTGGGGAATAAACAAATGAGTTTGCTGTTTCTATCCAGCTGACCTTTATTTTTGCTAAAATGTAACTTTTGAATTCTTATTTTTTATCAGTTCCATCCCCAATTATTGTTAACAATTGATTGAAAATTTTGTGATGGGGGGCTTGAACTTTTGTTGGCTTCCGAAAGGGAGGCATACTGGAAAAAGTTTGGGAATCACTGCTTTAAGTGAATGTTAATTAAAGCTACATATTTTCCTTTTTACCTCTGCAGCACCCCAGCACTCTACAGTATATCAGGCTTAAGTGTAATGGGATGTTTGGGTTCAATGGTAGCTGCCACGAAGGTTTACCTGATCCCAGACTAGAACTTTAATCAGGCCTTTAAAGTGATACTCCACTTTACATGATAACCCACTCAGTATGTACTCACCACTATGCCGATGTGATGATGGGTGAAGGTCTTCAGTTCACAAAACAATCCTGGAGTTTTAGGAGAAACAGGGTAGCAGCCTCATCCAGTACAATGGCAGTGAATGGTGACCACGGATAAAACGTTAAAAAAAGAACACAAAACAAAGACAAAATGTCTCCATCCTGCTTGTGTGGTGTAATCCAAGTGTCTGCAAGATGCGACATTAAAAATTAACTGCAAAAGAATGGCGTCTTTTGCGGTTAATTTTACGCCATGTTTTTAGCAGAAATGCCAGCTGTAGCATGTAGCCGGTAGGATGTAAACATGGCGTCAATCTTGCGAGACTTCGTATATATCTTAATGGACGCACGTGCGGAAGTCTAATTTAAATTAAGAGTAAATGCAGTGAAGTGAAAGTGAATGATTTTTACATTTTCAATTAAAACTTTTTCATTTTCAGGCTCTAAAATAATGACAAATCAGGTTCACAGCTCACTGTGACCAATTTTTGAAATAGATTTTTTTAGTTGAATTTCTAAAACTTATCTAAAGAATCATCATCTCAACTAAAGATTATAGGATGGCAAAAACTTTTAAAGTTTATCTCAAAAGTCAAAAAGTTTGAGTTGAGCTTAAAACCCAAAAATCTATTGCAGTAAGTCACCTTGCAATTTTGAGGTGCAGCTATTTTTTTTTTTTTTTTTTTTTTTTTTTTTTTTTTTACAATGTAATGTGATTCTTACATTCTCCAACTGTAAAAATATGTAGCCTATACAAATTTAAAAAAAAGATTTTGTCAACTAATGTCTACAGCTTGGTGCCCTTTCCTCTATATTTTGGCAGTAGCTTAGTTTCCATAAGCTCGCTATGGATGCCAAATAAAAAAAAATGTTCAGGGAAAAGAGAGAATTTAATTGTTGCTGCTCCGGACACTTTTTCGGGGGCCAAAGATGTTTCATTTGATTGTAAAGGTTGTTTACCTCTGTTCTACACTAAAGCTCAGTTTCATCCCTGCGTGGCCCTCCAGTTCTCACTCCCAAAGTGTCAAATACACTGTTAGAAAGAAAACGTTGAGAAAACACAAATTATCAAGACAACATAATACAATAGATTTTTGAGTTTCTCAATATTTGAGTACTTTACTAAGGTTTACAATTTTAGACAAGCAACTTGGATTTTCTTGTTCACTTTATGACATTCCTGTGAACCTAACAATAAAAATTCTTGCTACAATGCCATGTATTTTTACCTTCACCTTTACCTTTGTTGAATACAACAACAACATTTTTTTCTTGAATTATAAAGGCAAAGTCAGTTGTACTTATGGAACGCTCAATAAATAAATACATGAGAAAATAAAATGAAGAGCACACAGCTGAAAGTTAACTGAAACTGTTTATTCCTCATGAAACATGTTGAACATGAGGGTTAACAGGTAAGTAGAAGGTAAGTCTGGCCTCAAGCGCTTCAGAAAATCAAGTCAAATTAAAATCCAGAGTCACTTGATAAATAGTTTCTGATAACGCCACAAATTTCATTTTCAGACAAAGAGGATATAAAGCAGCTTGGTCAGTGCCCTTAAGCCTCAAAGTGTGACACTGTAGACTCTCCTACAGCTGCTCCAAAGTTATGAGTCATCTCTGTGCTGTTGAAGTTAGGTGATGTGGCATAAAACAGGAGTGGGTACCTCACAATCTGATTCAGTTCAGGGGGCTACAATTCAATGATAAAATGATTCTCGAAACATCAAATGCTTTGAAGCCACAGTTTGATTGTATTTATGTGCAGCTGCTCAAGTTCATGAAACTTTTTATTTAAAGGGGCTAAATGTGAAATACAGCCTCATTAGCTGTCAGGAATTTTATTTTTGCTATGTACACAACTAGTGGTGTACTGACCTCTGGAGTAGAGAGTCATGTGACACCCCCTCTGTGTGTGCTGTTCTAGAGCCTCTTTGTGAGCCTGTTTTGGTAAGCCAGTCCGGCCGCGCGTGCATGTTAGTCCCCCCTCCTCTCCTCCACCAGAACCATTGCACTGGCTGCCTGTAAAATCTAGAATAGAATTCAAAATCCTTCTCCCAACATACAAAGCACTTAATGATCAGGCACCATCTTATCTTAAAGAGGACATATTATGCTCATTTTCGGGCCTTTGTACTGAGTCTTGGACTCTTATAGAGCAGCTACATGCGATTACCCGCACACAAAGCTTTGTAGATCTTCAGGACGATGTCTCTCTCTGCGCCCCTTTTCTCATCACGCCAAAAACGGGCCGTGTAGTTTACTCCACCCCCCAGCCCTTTCCCGAGGACTTCCGAATTGCTGCCGAGCGGTGCCGAACTCCGCCTCCTCATTATACCGCTGCAGCAGCAGAGAGCCTCGGGCTCTGTGCAGGAGTAAACTTTATTACTTTACTCTTTTGAAAATGACAAGTTTTGAAATACAGCCGTATGTGTTGGATCCCGAATCTGATCCGGAGTTACAGACTGGACAGCCTGAAGTTTCTCCAGAACAGAGGTTACTTCATGACGTCTCTGAATGGTAGGAGCAGCTTGTTATTGTCATAACCTGTTTATCTCTGCGGTGTATGTGTTTCGTTTTTGGCTAATCCAGCTTCGTACTGGCTCATGTTGACAAACAGTCCGTGTGAAATGCCATAGACAGACAAACTCAGAGGTGTTTTTATTTTGCTGGCCGTGAAAAAGCAACTCTATCCACTTCTGCCTGGTGCTAACTGCTAACACTGTGAAATCGTTGTAGAGAGCAGCCGCGCACAGCGATACAACTCCCGAAGCAGAGCGGGGGAGAGGGCAGGCTCAGAGCATTATGCCGGGGCATTACCATATAAGCGAGTCGGGCACGGATTGACGTCAATGCAACCTTCTGTTATAAAAACTCGGCAAAACAGAGCGTTCAGAGCCGTCCAAAACAGCTGCAGGGCTCACATCCAAATGCACAAACCTCGTTTATTTGACGCGGTGGCATCGTTTAACACGAGTATCCAACATTGTAACAACATTTATAGCTCAGAAACGATGAAAAAGCATAATAGGTCCCCTTTAAAGAGCTTATGGTACCCTACCATCCCACTAGAACACTTAGGTCTCAATATGCAGACTTACTGGTGGTCCCAAAGATCTCCAAAAGTAGATTGGGAGCCAGAGCTTTCAGTTATCAAGCTCCTCTCCTGTGGAACCATCTTCCAGTTTCTGTTCAGGAGGCAGACACCATCTCAACATTTAAGAGTAGACTTAAAACCTTCCTTTTTGATAAAGTTTATAGTTAGAACTGGCTCAGGTTTGCCCTGACCAGCCCCTAGTTATGCTGCTATAGGTTTAGGCTGCTGGGGGACTCCAAGACACACTGAGCTCCTCTCTTTCTTCATCTCTCTCCCCAGATGTTTATGTTCCATTAATGCCTGTTACTGACTTGATTCCTTCCCCGAAGTCCTTCTGCTTTGTCATCCTGCAGATTCTCATGGACTGTGGCTGTGCATGGATCACTGATCACCTTCTACTGTGGATTATTACAACTCACTTAATCAATCAAATATTTATCACATTGTTGTTGCTACTGTTATTATTATTTTATTATCATTATTGTAACATCTAGTATTAGTATTATTATTTACATACAGCTTACATATTTATATGTACTACTATTCCCTACACATAGTTTTACTATTGATGTTCTGTTACTACTGTTCTCTCTGCCTCTGTTCTTTTCTCTCTCTCTTCCACCCCTCCCACCTGCCCTCTTTCTTCCCCTTCTCCTCTTTCACTCTCAACCCGACCGGTGCCGTCAGATCACCACCTACCATGAGTCATGGATCTATCCGAGGTTTCTGCCTGTTAAAAGGAAGTTTTTCCTCGCTGCTGTCGCCAAAGTGCTTGCTCATGGGGGAATTGTTTCAATTGTTGGATGTAAATATAATTATTGAGTGTGGTCTAGACCTACTCTATGTGTAAAGTGTCTTGAGACAACTTTGTTGTGATTTGGCGCTATATAAATAAAATTTGACTTGACTTGACTAGTCAGTCCCTCTGGGATTTCACAGGCTGTTTGGTGACTGCTGTGGCCTAAAATGCCTGATTTCACAGCAACTTTTCTAAAAAATTTAGATCCATATTGCAATGTTTTTAGGTGTTTTTTTGCTAAGAAATTGTGTGAATAAGCTAATTTGTATTTTAAAAAGTTTCCAATTTACTTATTTATTTTGTATAAATCATTAAAAATCAGAGGCAACTTGTTCCAGGGAGAATCTGGTAACCTTACCAGAAAGTTCACCTGGGGGAAGCAAAATCTTTTGGGAGCTCAAACTCAAAACAAACACAAAATTATAAGATATAAAAGGGCACAAATCATTGATAAATGTCAGTAACAATGATAAACCCTATGTTCTTGTCAGTACCCATGACAAAATAAAGAAAACAATGATGTACATATGACATCTGCATGCGGGACTGCTGTGTTTGATGGAAATTGTGGAAAGCTCTGATGATTGGTCAAATTTGCGGAAAAGTTGCGGTGAATGAACAAAATTGCAAGGTCGTGCAAAATTCACGGGGATTGATTACATTTGTGTTAATTGTTGGGATCACACCATCAGGCTTTTAGCTTGGATTTGTGTCTTAGACTTCTTTAAAGTTTTAACAATAAAATCATTTTTGTTTATTCTGTTTGTGTCTTTTATCACCAACCTTTGGTTTCTATACATCCAGCAGAACATTGTGGTTTTGAGTTCTCTCTCATGTCAGAGGTTTTGGTCATGGTGCTGTATATCTGAATTCATATTTCTATCATCTTTGGTCTGGTTTCATGCTCTGTGCATTGTGTGCAGGCTGAATAGAGCACACTCACTACCACACATTCTGTGAATCACAATAGCAAGTGAGCAGTAGTGACAGTGAATTCCAATTTTCCTCGTGGCGGGGCCTCAGAAGATGGAAATTCTAATGAATAAAAGATAATCACTTCAGCAGAGCTTTTGTCAGCCAGTTTCAGCTCATTTTCAATTATAACCCCAGCCTCCTTTCCACCTCTGTGAATGCATTATGCTCAATAATATTTAAAGCTTTTTTTCCCCAAGTCCTCTCAACCAACACAGCCACTAAAAATGTATTGTCAGCTCAGGAATTCCCTGACAGGTGGGTACATATTGTTCCCATACTGAGAATCCAAACAATCTACATTAATGTCTAAATATTTCAGGTGCTGTGAAGAACATTTAACTGAGTGAGACGACTCCACCAATCATTTCTTCTTTTTCAATAAATAGGAAAATTGCATATTTAGTGTGACAGTGATAAGTGACAAAATGGAACTAATGACTCCAACAATAACTTTAACTTCTTAATTTGTTTATGGTTGGTGCAGGCACCAGAGGGAGTAACCACAAGGAAATGATCCCTCACTGGCTTCCCACCCACAACCAGAGCCCATTGTGTTGGTTGGAATGCACAATTAGACTTAGATTTTGTGTTTGTATAATCATATTTTCGTTGCACTGACTAACTAGGCTACTACATCAACGGACAATAGTTTAGTCTCCGTAGGTAACTATAGGAATAGGAGCTTCCATGTCCTGTCCACAGCCCACAATAACCAACAAGAGTCCTTGTTTTAAGGAAGTGCGAGCCCCCTTCTCTCATGTGAAGACAGAGCCAGTTGGCACAGATTATGTGGATGACCGACGCTTTGTACAGCCCATTTTAGTTTGTTAGTTTCTATAGTGGTGACAAAACATAAAAAATATAACAGCAGTTCAAATTAATTAAAGCTCCAGCACTCTCAGTGGAAAATTTTACACCAAACTCCCTCTAAGAAATATTGCATATTAACAATTCCTTTCAGGTCTGTAAAAACACACAACTCTAGAAACACAAGATAAAGGACAGTATATGTTAAAGTCTTCTTGTCAATTCGGCATGACTATAATCCATAGAGATAAACTGCAATTTGGTACAAACTGTATGTTTTGGATTCTGCTACCTGAACTCATTACAAGCCTCCACTGGTTAGTGGGAGAAGACAGCAGACACGAGAAGTGAACCGTTTAAAAAAATTGACTTCTCACTATAATAACTGCTGATCTATTTTTGATCCAAGCTGGCTCAAATGTTTAAAAAGTATAACAAAGTCATGTCTTCAAAAAGTGTAGATGCAAACGCACACATTTGTTCCTCCCAGTGAAATCATGGGGCTGCATCTGCTCCACTTGCTCCATTGCACAGGCGCCTATGCAGGGGACATCAAAATGTCCAATGAAAAAGCATCAGAACAGGCTTTATTAGTCAATAAAAACCAGCTAATAAAAACCAGTGTCAAACATCAAGTGACATTCAACAGCATCAGAATACAATCTTGTCCCCTGACAAGATACACAAGTGCAGACAAGAATGCTGATTGAGAAAGGTTTTGAGGTTGTAACAAAATACAGTTTTCCTTTCACTGCACAGGGGCTCATGGGCACCTAGTTACAGTTAAAAGTGGGGGTGTAAGATTAGTGACAGGCAAGGGAAAGTATGACAGGATTTTTTTCTGTAATGGTGACAAAACCTAAAAAAATATATGCATACGTGGTTTGAATTAAACTAAAACTCCATGGAAAATATTACACCAAAATCCCCTTAAGAATTGGCAGCCTTCTTGTCAATGTGGCATCAAAATAATCCATAGAAATAAACTGTAATTTGGTACAAACCTTACATTTTGGATTTTGCAGCCTGAACTTATTACCAGCCTCCATTGACAGCTGCACTGTGTTAGTGGAAGAAGACAGCGTGAATGTACTGTAAGCCAAACTGTTCTCATTAAATAACTGCTGGTCTATTTTTGATCCTAACTAGTTCAAATGTTGAAAAAATATTAAAGTTATACGATCAAAAGTGATGCACAAGCACACATTTGCTCTACCGAGTTAAATTGCAGGAGTGCAACTGCTCCATTGCTCAGGCACCTATGCAGGGGATATCAAAATGTCCAATGACAAAGCATCAGAACAGGCTTTATTAGTCAAATATCACCCGACGTATGGTGGCATTTGAATACAGTCTTGTCCCCTGACATCTTGCTAACTGCATCATATCACTGAAAACTGCTGCTTTACTAATTCTAACCAAACTAACCACATCACCATTTCATCTGGCTTCCATTTGGTTCCGATATTACCACTGGGAGAAAGACCCATCATCTTTGTCTCATGCTGAAAGCCAGATGGTTTGGTCTTCTGCAAACACACACTGTCTGCCTGGCGTTCCCACCTCGACAAAAGAAAGAGTCATTTGACAAAAGCAGCCTCTGACATTACAGCTTAATTCCTCAGTAAATACACTACAGAGCAACAACACCTGCTGTCGTCCTCCACTGCCAATCCTCCTCTGAGTGACTCGCACCGGGGATAATTTTAGAAAGGGCCTGCGTGCAGCCAGGGCTCATTCACACGTCTGTGTTTATGATTCCAGCTCATTATTTGGAAGAAGAGGCTGTCAGACGTCACCTCACAAACAGGACTGAAACAGAGAGAGGAAGAGAGCGGCGCTGCGGGCGACAGCGGTATTTTCGGAGGTGTTGTCGAATGTGTCAAGGTCAAGTGAGAGTCCTTGGTTTGTTTTCGTAGCTCTGATTTGATTCACACAGAAGAGTTCAACCTCTCAGGAAATTGTGCTGCAGTAGCTTTTAAGAGCCCAAGGTCATCAGAATTTATTGCATTCCTTAATTGGAGTCTTCTCTGGCTCACTAAACCTCCACAGCCTGAGCAACTCTTTTCAGCGCTTGTTGGTTTTTTTCTTCATTTCCTTGTGTTTTCTGATGATTTGTGTGGGGCGCTGGGGACTTGTTCCTCCGCTGTGAAGTTAGGGGACCAGAGGAAAGCCTCCAGCTCTTGATTAACAAACAAAATATTGAACTTTCTCTTGCTTGTGCTGAGATATATTCAAACTCTCTGCCTCTTGTTTGCCTTGTTATCACACTCGCACTTTTATTGTCTGCTCTGCCCTGATAATTAGATTTTGCGTCTGTGGATGTGTAGGTGTGAGAGAGAAAATAAATTCGGCTGAACCACAGAGCAAATGCGGTTTTATCTCACATGATAACCGCTCAGTGAGGGTTTTGCGAGCAACAGTTACAGTGTTTTGCAGATCACATGTGCATCATAATTCGGTGGATTCACAGCGAGACGCTACATGCGAGCAAACCCTTAGATTGTGCTATTTTTCATCTCATTCTACAGCAGAGAACGGACACACGGTGGAGGAAAACAGAGGGTAATACCTCCCCATCCTTCAGTGATTAGATTAAGTTTCTCAGCGGCCTGCTCCCACTGTGTCTGAGGAGGCGAAAGCTCCTAAAATGAGGTGTCATTGCAAATTACAGGAGCAGCTGAGGCCCAGTGCCGCCCCACTGGCCAGGCTCACCCATCCAGGTGGCACCCGCGGTAATCACACCTGATCTGGCCCACAGTGAAGTAACAGGAATTGGTGCTGATGTGGTGTTTGTGTCAAGGGCTGGAGAAAGAGTGGGGGGGGTTGTGGGCATTCAAGGCAGACACATCCCTCCCCCACCACCTCCAGGCTCCTACCATGATCTACCTGGGCTGGAAAGAAGAGGTGAGGAGAGCAGAGGAGAAGGAGAACAGCTTCACGCGCCTCCATCAGCAGCTACGACTGATGTAACAGAACTAAAACCCTCATACCACTGCATGACTATAGCTACATTCACAAAGTATTATATCTTATCCTTCAAGAGTCCTACTGAAGTCAAGTCAGAAGCCATTAAGAGGATGGTTCACTGTATCACTGAATCTTCACTGTAGAGCCTTAGCTTGCAGCCACGTTTGTTTTCCTGTGAAACTCCAGCAGTGTTTTGTGGACTGAAAAAGTAAACCTGACCTTCAGTTGACATCAGGGTGATAATGCAGCATTCACATGCTCCTGGAATAGTGATATTTCCTGATTTTTGAAGTCATTCTTCCAACTTTGGTACATTCATGAACTTTGAAGTCACAATGTGCAAACAACTTTGACACTATAAAGAGCAGGGTTGTAGTTGTATTTGTTGTAGCCTCTGAGTGATCATTTGGCTGAGACTAGATTCATGTTGCTATCCAAGTATCCTGAAACAGTTTGAAGCTCATCCATTCTTGAGAACTCAAACAAATCATGTCCTACCAAAAAAAACCTTTAAAAATTATCAATACCGACACAATTTTTTGTTGAAAATGTATTCTTTAAAATTGTATGTATATGAAATACATGCAATGAATGAAATGTTTTGGTTTGCTTTCATTTTTTAATTTCATGAACTTGCTCTGTCTGAAAACAGCCTTGTCCCAGACAATTTAAAAATGTGTTTAAAGCCTTCAAAATCTAAAACTAACAATACCTACTGATGACATACTGTAGGTGTAAAAATGTGCTATTATAATCTAAAAAAAATTTTTTAAATGAAAATGTTGGCCCTTTAAAGTTGTGTCCCAGATTTCCATCAACTCCATCACATTTTAACAAAAACATGATTTAATCAGGCATAAAAACTTTAAGCAAAAGCTGAGCAACTTTAAAAAATAAAATGGCTGCTCACTATGACTATAACGTGAAATGAGAAAATGTAACATTTTGCCTACATTTAATAAAAAATCTAATCACTAGGAGCTCGGCCCTTCACAAAGTTTAATAGCCAAGAGTTTGATCTTTTAAAATATATTTTTTAGCATTACTGAAGAGAAAAAAATCTAAACCCCCTCAAAATACAGTTTTGACCTAATTCTCAAGAATGAGTGAGCTTCATATTGTAGAGTGATTTTCAAGATCTGTCAAACAGGGTAGAACTATGCAGATATTAAACAGTGTTAGAGTTAAAAGAAAAAAAGGCTTATGCTTTGATCAAGCAGGAGAAGGTCTGAACCAAAATCCAAATCCAAAAGGGAGGCAGGGAAGTCCAAAAAATAAGCAGGGATCCAAAGATCCAAAAGGAAGGAGGGAAACACTTGGATTCCTCGTGGATGAACAGGCAAATAAGGAGGGAAATTCACAAGACTAAATACACAGGGAGGCTAATCAGGGGCAGGTGAAAACAATCTGTAATCAAAAAGGAGGGAAAAACACAGGAAGTAAAAAAGAGGGAGAAGAGGAACTTCAAAACAAATCTGGAAACAAGTCAACTAAAACTCAAAACCATGACTATGATTTTGTCCCAGACTTGTTGCTGCACCAGCACATTCCTTGAAACCACTAATATTGCCTGACTTGTTCTCAGGGTTAATGCAAATACACTTTTCTAACTAATCGAGGTCAGTCTATGTGGACAACAACTAACACTTACAACTGAAAAACATATTACAGATTACATGTATCCACCAAACATTTACTTTTGTCCACCGTTTTTCGATGTATATGACATCAACAGACAACAACTTAGTAATTTGTGCGGCAAGTTTTTGTTCCGACTTAAGAGGGAGTTCACTTAAGTTTTCCCAGTAGGGAACTCGTTGTTCCCATTAGACCCACAACACATGAACGCAGAATTACATGACAAATACAATAACATAAACAATCAGAAAGAGAAGGGAAAGTCAAAAGAATGAGGTAGTCAATGGACAAAACATTTAACAGACAGGGGGACTGGCCACCAACCACCACACACCTCTGGAGGATCTCAGATGCTCTGGATGTCGTTCAGTGGAGCCTCTCTGCCGGTGGACGACTGAAATGGAGCCTCTTTAGTTTCTGACAGAGGCTGCAAGGTGGGCAAAGATCACTAGCAGTGAGGTTTTTACCTCAGCGGCACTCCCTACCTAGTGCAGGCCGACAGCAGAGACCCTGGCACCCCTCCATCCTCACTGACACTGGTCTCACGTCTCCTCTGGGGGGATTTGGAAGTTGTGCTGATGGCTTCCAGAGCCTCTGTTTATACTCACACTAAGTACCAAGGCGGCCACTAGACTCCAAATCCAATGAAACCTCTACAATCCAGTAAAACCTTTGAAACCTTTTATAAACCAGTAACATTCCAATCTTTTGTTATATCACTGATGGAAGAGAACACAGCTTTGATCCATCAGATATGACATCACCATTACTGTGACATCATTTTCATTTCCAAAGCAAAAATCAAAACCAGTAACAAAGATGACACTTTGTCTCCCAGAGCCCACTGGAACCATATATAATCAGAATGAAATAGGACCTAAGATGCAACCAAGAGATTGGTGCAAGAAAAGATGAAAAACAATCAATTCTATCTGGGAGACGAACCACTGCAGGGCCCCTGAATCCCAACAACAATAATCAAAGAAGCAGATTCACAATGAATATGAAAACTAGCATCAGCTCTCTCAGCTGATCTAACCAGACCAATACATGAGATACCAATAGATCTTTTTGACTGTTATTTTTAAGCTAAGTACACAGTTTTGAAAGGTGTCTGCAGCATCTGTAGTAATATGTCTCTGTGACATAGCTCCCTTTAAGATGTGTTAAACAAAAATAACAGCTTTTAACACACTA
This sequence comes from Lutjanus campechanus, assembly GCA_027495735.1. Classification (NCBI taxonomy): domain Eukaryota; kingdom Metazoa; phylum Chordata; class Actinopteri; order Lutjaniformes; family Lutjanidae; genus Lutjanus; species Lutjanus campechanus. The sequence continues at coordinate 19,986 of JAJHUR010084202.1, forward strand.
CTTGGGGTCACTGCATACCTAAAACTGGCAATGGGTAAAATCTATTATTAGAATGCATCAATTTCAAAAATTTACATGAAACAACTAACTCCAGCTATTGGAAAGAATATTCATGGAATATTTGATATTTTAAGATACCACACATTCAAAGTAATAAAATTCAACGCTGAGATGTTGGACAGAATGTAGTGAGCAGATAGCAAATCACAGTCACATATTTTGGTCATGTAAAGCGATAAATGGCTTCTGGGAAAACTCTATTAGAAATTTCTCAAATATCTTTGGCATTTCTTTGAATAAGAATCCACCAGTCTTATTACTTGGAAAAATACCAAAAGAGATCAACATGAAAGATTCTCACTTGTTTTTGGTAATGAGGGTAGCAACAAATTCCAAGGAATGGGTTAAAAGATGATAACTTAATTAACATTAAATGGAAGGATTTTGTAAATGAGATACATGAAATGGAAAAAATCACCACAAGAATTAGAAATCAAGTTCATATCTTCAAAGATAGATGGGAAAATGGTTGAGATATATGACACAATATTTCTAATGACCCCAGATGAAATCTAAACAAAACAATAAGATATTGACAGTGTTGATGTTCTTTTTTTTTATTCACACACTCATGTGTGTATGTACAAACAGAAATGTAAGTAACATGTATAGGCATAATCATGTGTATCTATATTACCCAGTTGTTGTATAATGTTCCCTCTAACCTAAATCTATCAGGTTATTTCATTAATTCTATGAAATAATACATAAGTAGTTAGCTACTTTTCCTATTCCGATTTTTGTTTTATTTTAATTTTCCCTCTTTTTCCTCCTTTTTAGATTCTATTTTGTGATGTGTATGTTAAATAATTTTCAAAAAATGCAAAAAAAAAAAAAAAAAAAAAGAAAAAAGAAAAAGAAATGAAAAGCAAAAACAATGGATCAGTTCTGAAGTACAAGCAGTTGGTGACTTGTTCATTTTCACCAGGAGGGATGTCCCACAGTGAGCACACTTTACTGCCACACCCCCTGCATTTTAATAATGCTTCATTTTCAAAGCACATCGTAGTTTTTTTATGGGATAAATTTTAGCTCAAATTAGATGCAGTCAGAGCAGGTTAAGTTCCTCAGTCACACAGCCTGCTCCACTCCCAAGTTACACCAAACATCTCTTATCAATATCGAAAATTAGCCTATGAGATATGATACAACTTTGTCACATGGTAGACGACAAAAGGCGTTGCTAGTAGCAACGTCAATGCACAAACATGCTGCACCATTAGATATTTGGAAATTGTTGTCACAGTAGCAGGTTCTCCAGGCACTGCACAGAAACAGTAAACCATGAGCACTGGTACTGAAGCAGCAAAACTGAGTGGAGTTAAGGTGAGAGTTGTTTTTTTGGGCAGGAAAGATTTCCTGTATTGGTCTGTGTGACAGCGAAGCTGAACCGCTCTGTTAGAGAAACCAGTGTGTTCAGTGGGTGGTGGGGAGGGTGCTCAGGATCATCAATAATGGATAACAGTTTGATCGGTGTCCTCCTCTCCACCACAGCTTCAGAGGTGCCAGCTTTCTTAATCACTTTATTAAGTCTGTTAGTGTTGCTGGCTCCCATGCTGATCCCCCAGCAGACTACAGTGAAGTACAGAGCTCCGGACACAGCAGACAGAGAGAAGATTTCCAACAGTTTTGCTGCACATGTTCCAACTATCAAGGTGATTTATTATCATCATACAGGTTTGCATAACAAAATGAGAGTAGCTACATACAATACAGATAATTACAGAATCAGATAACATGTAATACGTTTACATATAGACTCAGTAAATCATTCTGTAGTGCTTTTTTTTAAAATTTTTGGTCAATTTGAACGGAAACAGCACCATAATAAATAAACCTGTCACGGGTGTGTTCAGGACCCAGTTGCAGTACACCATACAACAGGGAGCGTTGGTAATGACCTTTATTTTAACTGAGGCTAAGCAGGAACCAGGGCAGACAAACAAACACAAGTACAGTTCATCTTCGGGTTTAGAGCCCACACTAAGTCTCTGGGGTTCAGGCTCAGGGAATGGGTTGAGCTGAACTGAGGGACTGAGGGAGCAGACTGACCGGGCAGAAGAATAGATGAGGGGCGAGTAACGGGGAAGCCGGGACCTGGTGGAGAAGTTGGGACCGGGTGAGCAGACAGACGAGCTGACAAGGGACGAGCAACAGGGAAGTGGGGACCAGGCGGAGAAGTCGGGACCAGGTGAGCAGACAGACCAGGGAGAATCAGGATTGCTGAAGTGAGATGGGAAGTGTCTCTCCATAAGACAACACTGACGAGGGAACAGGGAATCTCCCACTGCAACGTCAAAGGAGGGAAACACCCAACAGCCATGGGCACAGGCAGACAAAAACCAGGAATGCAGAGGCAGATCACAGGGTCAGGGACAGAAGGCTGTGGTGATTTTCCAGAGAACAGATGAGGCAGGTGAGTCAAAAACAGGCAGAGTAGGCGACGGGGAAACAGTCCAGGAAACAGTGCTGGAGAGTCTAGCATGGAGTCCTGTAGAAACAGTCTGGCAAGGAGTGAGTGTGCTGGAGAGGTTGATATACTGGACTGATTGGGGATGAGCTACAGCTGGGCTTGCAGGTGAGAGGAGTTGGGCTGATTAGGTAGGAGTGGCTGGCAGGTAGAGTGGAAAATCACTGAGGCAGAGGAACAGGAGGGAAACTGGGAGAGTGAGAGAATACTGGGGCAGAGGATTAGGAGGGGAGACAGGGAGGATGAAACTGTGACAAAACCTCATAATAAAAGTTCAACATTTGGGAATATTTTTCCATCAACTGTGACTGTGTTTGAGAATAAAGCAACATGGATGTAGGCACTGAGTCCTCCACCCATCATCCTGCTGGAGTCTTGCATCTTGTGTCCTGTCAGCTCAAAACTGGAACACATGACCACAAGTGCAACATTTATGGACAGAATTTCTAGGTGCAGCCAGGGGCCGGAGGGAGTCCGGTTTGGGGACCACAGGATCTCATCTCTGCTTTTTGCAGATGATGTTGTCCTGTTGGCTCCTTCGAACCAGGACCTTCAGCATGTACTGGGGCGGTTTGCAGCCGAGTGCGAAGTGGCTGGGATGTGAATCAGCACCTCCAAGTCCGAGGCCATGGTTCTCGACCGGAAAAATGTGGCTTGCCCCCTCCGGGTTGGAGGAGAGCTCCTGCCTCAAGTGGAGGAGTTCAAGTATCATGGGGTCTTGTTCACGAGTGAGGGAAGGATGGAGCGTGAGATTGACAGATGGATCGGTGCAGCAGCAGCAGTGATGCGGTCGTTGTACCAGTCTGATGTGGTGAAGAGGGACCTGAGCCAAAAGGCGAAGCTCTCAATTTACCAGTCAATCTACGTTCCTACCCTCACCTATGGTCATAAACCTTGGGTCATGACCGAAAGATGGATACAAGCGGCTGAAATGGGTTTCCTCCGCTGGGCGGCGGGGCTCTCCCTTAGAGATAGGGTGAGGAGCTCTGTCACCCGGGAGGAGCTCAGAGTAGAACACAGAGTAGAGGCCCGAGGTGGCTCGGGCATCTATATCGGATGCCTCCTGGACACCTTCCTGGGGAAGTGTTCCTGGCATGTCCCACCTGGAGGAGGCCCCGGGGAAGACCCAGGACACGCTGGAGGGACTATGTTGCTCGGCTGGCCTGGGAACGCCTCAGAGTCCCCCCGGAAGACCTGGAGGAAGTGTCCAGGGGGAGGGAAGTCTGGGCGTCCCTGCTTAGACTGCTGTCCATGCGACCTGGCCCCAGATAAGCGGAAGAAGATGGATGGATGGATGGATGGATGGATGGATGGAGTCACTGAAGGTATGTTTGTAACTGACCATCAGGGAGGGGGAGGGTGACGTTCATGTGTTGGTTCGTGGGGCTCAGTGCTGGGGGACCATGGTTCTGGCACATCATCGAGCCATGTTTCAGGTCCACCCAAAAAACACAGACATTGTGAACAATTTAATGGTCTGACTCCACGATTCAGTACTACATAGTTTTCAGTGTTCTAACATGTTTTAGCAACTACTCTTGTAAAACTCTTTTACAGACGATCCAAATCCCACACTATCACACTTTCAACAATAAAGTTGAAAAAATAACAGATAAGGAGATCGTTCCATCAAATGGAAATATCCAAGATGTCCTGTGCATCATTTTATACACACTGCATATAAGGTATTTATGGAAACTTTGAGATCTCCACTAGAATTTAAAATAAAGTTTTGTCAGTTTTTCAACTGTTTGGCTGAACAGCATGAGTCTTCACTGAATAACGAGAAGGGTGGAAGTGAGGTTAAAGAGGAGCTTTTTCAGGGCTAAAAATACTTTGTCAGGCACTCTTAGCCCACAAATTCAGGTATCTACATGAATATTTATGAGTCTGTCTATCAATTGGAGGCCTGTTCTTAACCTTATGTGATGCCTGGGCAGTAATGCATCTTTATAAAAAAACGAGAAGGCTGCAGACAGCTGGGAGATCAGACTGTGGCACAGACAGAGCAAAGAGAAACAAGGCAGGAGGAGGAAAGTTGTGGCGTGAGACGGCGACAGCAAGCTGCTCGTCTCTGTGACATATGTGCGTTTGTTTGGTCCCCGCTGCACGACGGGATCATCTCTGTTCCTCCGAATGGAAAGAATCAGAAGAACGACTGACCCTCGGGGGCTCGTTCCCCCAGCTAAGGTCAAGCATCGCCTCCTCCTGCTTGCTTTCCTCCGCTGCAGAGAGGCCCTCGAGCCGCACACACTTCTCCTTCAGTGCACAGTAAGCCTTCAAGTTCTGGATATAAATTATCTCTGCTCACGCTTCCGTGCTCTACTGACACAGCCTGGATGGGGATAAGAATCCTTTCACCGCCGTATCTCGCCCATCTCCAGATCCAAAACATGTGCTCGGGTTCCTTCCCACTTCACAGGCATTTATTCAATTCAGAGAGCTCTCCATCTACTGCGAGAGAAAGGAGGAAAAAACAGCCCTGATCACTTTCGGATGTTTTTTTTTTCAGCAGATTAATCAAACGCCTCTTATTACACAGATGATTGAGATCCAATTATTTGCTGAATGATATACAGTTTTAATTAATTTGAATTTACATTGCATGAGCCTGGAATTAATGTTTCTATTTTTAATCTGAGGAAATCTGGCGGGTGGCTCTGATTGAATTAATCGTTCACGCTTCCCCATCCTCTGCCTGTGTAAGCCTCCGCGGCATGACGGCAGGCTCTGGGTCCTCCGCGCCCGGCGGGGGCGCTGTCTGCAGCCAGCTGCCAGGGTCGTGCTCCTGGCAGGGCTTGTGATCTCCAGCCACCAGAGACACAATTAGAGTGGACAGAGGAGACAGATTACACAGCAGGGTGATATATTACAGCTCTGTCAAAATGAGACACACAAAATGGCCTCAGTGACACCCAAAATGGCCTCTGGCGTATTGCTGTGGTAGACACGGGCTGTGTGCTGAACTGGTCTGACAGCCAGGCTGGCCAAGACGGTTTTAGGCCATTACCCTCACAGGAGAACTCCAAAGAAAAACTCAGGGTAAAGGCAGCTTTAATTCATCTGTACATTGCTCCATCTCAAGAAAACCACATTTTACTCTCTCCAACGGTTCAGTGTAAAGAAACAGGAGACGTAACTTTAAAAAAAAAAACTGCAAATAAAAAGCCAAATCTTGTATGAGTCCTTTTTCCATATTTCTCATGTTCGGCTCATCCTGCAGACCTTCAATCCAGGGTCAGTGTGAATGTGTGCTGAAGATACCAGAAAGCAAATCAAGGGATCATGATAATTTATTTGTCATGTTACAACACAATCCACACTGAGATCTAGTCCCTTTGAGGCGTGGGGAGTAATGGATTACATGTAACGGGATTATGTAATCTGGATAAAACTATATTACATTACAGTTACAAATTTTAAAAAAGACATAATTAGATTATAGATACATTTAGTAAAAATAAGGATCACAATTTTAAAATAAAGAACAATATCCTACCATGCACAGTGCACACACAGCTGTCAATTCATTATCATGGCCTCTAGTTAAAAAATGCTTCACTGGGTGGAAAGTTAAACTTTTTTTGTCTTTAAATCAATCAATCAATAAATTGCACACAAAAAGAGGAATGAACAACTGGACAAATTAATGAACCTAACAATTAACAGCTGTTAATCTATACATCGATCTATAGTCTATTAATCAACTCTTAAATTAATCTGTATCTATTTTGATAATTGATTAATCATTTTGAGTCACTGAAAAAAAATCTGATTCCACCTTCTTAAATGTGAATATTTTCTGCTTTCTTTACTCCTCTCTGACAGCAAACTGAATATCTTTGAGTTGTGGACAAAACAAGACATTTGAGGACGTCATCTTGGACTTTTTTTTCACAATTTTCTAACATTTCATGGACAAAACAACTAATTGAGAAAATAATCAACTGATTAATGGATGATTAAAATAATCATTAGCTACAGCCCTAAAAACACTATATTAGGGTAAACAATTTCACTGTATTTTATATTGAGGTAATCCAAAAGTAACGTAAAGTAATCAAGTTACATTACTTTAATGTTGTAATGCTTGGATTACGTTACTGACTACATTTTTTAACAGGTGATTAATAACTGTGCTGGAATACATTGTTAAATAACCCTCCCATTCCTGGTCACTTCACATACGTACTGTAGGATAAAATAAAACAGTATATACAGTCTCTATACATTTACACATACAGTGCCATACATATGTAAAACAGCTCATTTCAGAAAAATATGTACTATATTCCTGAATTAAAGACTGAAGATTAATGACACAAAATATTTTAAAAATAAATTAACTAGTAGGCCTAACTACAGCTTTAAAATAAAGAGGTAAAACTGTAAATCAACCAGGTCACATACTGTAGAATAAAGCTTCTATCCAAGGTCCTTCATTTTACATCCAGAGCACATATGGACATGTAGGGGTGGAATATGTTGCAGTTTTTTTTTCTCCTTTTATTTGAAAGAAATCCATTATTGAAATTCTGGATCTAAGGTGGAAGAAGCCAGTGCTAACAGCTGAATTAAAGCAGAATCAAAGCTGATACCTCGAGCACAGTGGAACATGTATGAGCAGAATAAAAAAGGACCTAAGATGGAACCAGGAGATTGGTGCAAGAGAAGAAGAAAACTAATCAGTTCTATCTGGGAGGCAAACCACTGGAGGCCCTGCCTCTGATTGCCAACAACAACAATCAAAGAAGGAGATTCACAGTGAAAACTAACATAAGATTGTGGAGTGCTCTGGCCTGGGTGTTCCCTGATATCGACCATCTTAACAGACAGGAATATTGTGCAGTCTGGACCCGACATTAAAGTGATTAAATGATTTTCTTTATTTGATGTCTGAGGCTGCATGGTGCCTACTCCTGCGCTTCCTTTCCTTAGACATATGTAGTCTAAAATTACATGTGTGGTGTGTTCTCTGCACCTGTTTACACAAACAAAACATGACTCTAAATAGCCCGTAGGTGTGAATATGTTAGCATTGTGGCAGGATATCCATCTGTCCTGGGAATACTCTGCCTCTTGTATGCAGGAATAGGCTCCAACACCCTGTGACCATGAACAGGAAAAAGGTTTATAGAAAACAGGTGAACAGATTTTTTTTCCCTTATAAGCAGACATTCTTTTAAAAGAAATGTGTTTTAGGTTCTGGAAGTTAAAATCCTCTTAAGCATGAACCGGTGTTGCAGATTCTAAAATGACTGCATCAGGTTTATCCCCCATCACCATTAAACATCCATAATCTGGTTCAAGATTCTGCCCCGTCTCTTTATCAGTTGGCTGTGCGCTGATACAGCCTATTTCCCACAGTAATATGGACTTACACTAATGTATCTGCATAAGAGAGTAAAAATAAGGGGAGGAAATTAGTTGAATTAAGTATACTAATTGGCCTGGAATTTCATCATTTAAGAGGCAAGACCACTGAGTCTTTTTTTAAGGGGGCACAAATGGCAGGGCAGGAAGGCCATCAGTTAAAACAATAATTTCAAGTCCAGAGATAATTAATTTAACTTCTGGATTAAGAATAATTTTATTTGTTTTTCCTAACTTGTTAAAGGGCCAGTTCATTCCACATTACATATTTTCCCCCTGGCCTGTAGAGCTGTTTATCCATCTAGATTTTGTTGGTGTGAGTTTGCAGAATTTTGGAGATATCAGCTGTAGAGATGTCTTTCTTCTCTCCAGTATAATGGGACTAAACGGCACTGAGCTTGTGGCGCTCAAAGCAACGAAAAAATACATTTGAAAATTCAAAACCAGTGTCTCTTTCAAAAAATCATGTCAAGATTATTCCACAGACCTTGTTGTGAGCAGTTTCAAGTAGTTCTAGCAGATTTTGAAGTATTTCTGGTAGATTCTACTGCAGAACTGATCACAACAAGATCTGTGGATTATTTGGAGCAACTGGATCATGATATCTGGAAAGAGTTGAGTTTTTCAAGTCCCATTATAATGAAGAGAAGGCAGACATCTCTATTGTTGATATCTCCAAAACTCTGCAACTCACACTAAAACTATCTGGACAAATAAATAACACTACAGGCCAGGGGGAAAATATGTATTTTTGATTTTGGGGTAAACCGTCCCTTTAACACTAAGTACAGGGACACTGCCAGTCAGAGGTCGTCTACAAAATGACATCTTACCTAAGTGTGCATTATATGAGTTAGCTCAAATCTCAAAATGAATAGTAATAATAAAGTTTCTCATTATTTTGAGATTCTAACTCAAAATTCTGAGATAATTCTAATAATCAGTAATCATTATATTGAGGAAGCTTCTCCTTTTAATGACTTACAGGATCTTTGTTCTTTTTTTCACATTTCACATTTGCAGTAATTGGTTTCTATAGAGAGACATTGGGTGGATTGGGTTGAGTACCATTAACATTTGATAATAACAGGTGATATGGTGCCCACTCAGGTACCTGGAATCCAGTACTGGTACCCAACAGTACCCTTTTTTCAGTACTTTACTCTCTTTGTAATAACAAAAATGGAATTTCAATTGGAAAAACATAAGTCCAAACTTAATTTCAACATTGTTATTTATTTTGAATATTTAGGTATGTATTAAGAGCATTTTACACATCACACAAAATAAAACCCCTCCTTCTCCCTTTTCTACAACCTGCAGCCTGTCAGTCTGTCAGTCTGTCACCAGGGCAACACTGTTTTTATGCTGCAGAGGAAGCACACATCATGTCCTTCCTGTTATGTTGTTGTTTTAAAGGTATAGTTCACCCAAAAATAAAAATTCAGTCACTATCTACTCACCCTCATGCTGACTGAAGGTCAGATCAAGGTGAAGGTCAACCCTGCTGGAGTTTCACAGGAAACAGTGTTGCAGAATCTCCCAAACAATTTAAGTGAATGGTGACCAGTTTAAAAAAAAACAAAAAAACAAAAAAAGAAACATAATGCCTCCATACTGCTCATCTGGCATAATTCAAGTCTCCTAAAGTCTTGACATTTAGTTTGCACACATCACACCACACACACCCAGTTCAGAAGGTGTGCATATGAATTATGAATGTGGCTGCAAGGATCTACAGTGAAGATTCAGGCTAAAAACATGATGTAAATGGCATCTTTCAAGTCAACTTGGCATGTTGGGTCTTTAGGAGACTTGAATTACATCAGATGAGCAGTATGGAGGCATTTTATGTTTTTATTCTGTTGTTTTTTTCTATTTGAAAACTGGTCACCATTCACTTCCATTGTTTGGGAGATTCTGCAACACTGTTTTCCTGTGAAACTCCAGCAGTATATCTTGCAATATTTTCACACATGCATCCACTAAGAGATATACAAAGTCTCGCGATACATCGATGCCATGTTTAAATGCTACCTGGGAGGCTACAGTTGACATTTCAGCTAAAAACCTGGTGTAAATGGCGTCTTTTGTGGTTAAATTTTAATG
>JAJHUR010084203.1:0-11128 GCA_027495735.1 Lutjanus campechanus
ATGAAGAAAGTAATCAACTCATCGATCAATGATGGAAATAATTATTGGTTGCAGCCCTGATCCAGTAGCTGCTTAACTCTCCGGCCTCCCAATGTGTACGTTTATTGTCACAATACAGAAAAAACTAGTATCAAAAAGTTTAGTTTGATTGAAATAACATGATCAAGAACATGAACTGCAGGTTTAATTTCATGTGTGTTCCTCAGTTTCTGTTGTTTAAATTAAAATAAAAAAGAAAAACTGTGGCTAAACTTTGACAAAAGTGCCAGAGTTTTTTTTACAAGAACAACTTCTTTATAATTTGGATGTGACTGACATGTTTGCTTGATGTGTAACACCACTTTCTCTTTTCTTCCCTGTCAAAAATCTGTTCATCGTAGAATATAATAGAGTAGAGTAGAAAGCCTTTATAGTCATTGTACAGGGCTACTCTTGATCGGTGCGTTAAAAAACACAGAAAAACTGAACAAAACAACCCCAGCCTGGTTGGCACAGGTTCTTAAATAAGTTAAATCGATAAATGCAATATATATTATGTAATTTTGCCTTTGTACAGATGTACTTATTGCACTAGAACAGCTGAACAATCATTCTCCTTTCTGAATAGAACTTACAAACCTTAATCTTCATAGTTTGGCAAAACGTGTTGTTTACCAATGAATCATATTATTCTGCAAGAGGAACTCATTCCAGCAATATCTGCAGCACAACTGTAGCTATTAATAATGTTATTAGTTAAACCTGTGTTGGATATGTCTAAATGTCTGCTGTTGAGCTGCAACTATTAGTCAACTAAACAATTTGTTGCTCACCAGAAAATTAATCTACTGTTTTCATGAGCGACTGAAGTAATTTTTCTAGCATAAATGCAAAACATTTACCTTCTTCCAACCACTCAAATGTTACAATGCGACAATTTCTTGCATTTCTGTGTTTAATGTGATAGTAAACTTAACATTTTGGGGGTTTGGATGGTCATCAGACAAAATAAACAATTTGAGGAAGTCATCGTGAACTAAATATATAAAGAGATAATCAGTAGGTAGAGCCCTATTAATCAAGTAATTTTTTTCAGCCTTAAATTGTAGCCTGAGTGTGGATATAATGACAAAGTGGGTAAAGGCAGAGATACTAGAACAGCCTCGAGTTAAGAAAAGTTAACTTACAAATGACATCGCTTTACTGTAATGCAACCTTTAAAGCCATGAAAAGACAACACTTATGCCGTATCACGATATAACAAGATACAAAATCAAAGATGATATCCAGCTTCGTATCACAATATCAGTATAATATGAATATGATGCCCAGCCACAGCCTGAAGGAACATTCAAAAGTCCACCTTGGTTCCACACATATTGATGGAAATAAACATTTGACACCATTCAATCAGACAGTCCAAATGACTTGACATGGTCACATCATAACCCCGACTACTCCTCTGCACTGCAAGGCCTATAAAAAGCGTCAGTTGCCATGTTTAATCTCTGTGGACTTCATGCCAAACAAATGCAATTATCGCCCTAGCATTTCTACATTCCATAGTCTTCACATCTTATCAGAGCTCGGGCCGTCGTGTTGATGCCGCCTGTGACAAGTTGACAAGTAGCACTCATATCAGGCCCGGGCAGCGTGGTCAGCTGAGAGGGAGCTTCACACCATAGTGAACATGGGACTTTATTGCAAAGAAGAAAAATTAAATGAAACTTTTAAATCAACAGAAAACCTCTTAGTCAAACCCTTCCTTTTGTATCTGCGGAAGCTCTGTTGGGACTGCTGCAAGTCCTCACACTAAAGCTGTAATTACAAGTCAGTTGCCCCAGAGAAATAAAGGGTTTCATATAGTGCACACTGCATTTTTTCACTCTTTTTGTACATATTAGCCATGATGGGGTACAACACCAGCCAAAAACACCACCCCAGGACCATCCTTAGTCTACACTTAGTCTACACAAACTTCTTCAGGGACACTAATGTAGTCATACAGCAACATGACTATTTATTTTTAGAACATTTTGAGGGGATTAAGTTGAAGGAGTACTTGGTCATCACTGTAGGGCAGGATGAAGATGGAAAGATTATACATTTGGTTACAAAATAACCCTATGTTATCTAGTAGGGATGTCACAATACCAGAAATTTAGTAGATATGATTTTAGTCAATACTAATACTGCTGAAATTCCATCATTCTCCCAATTCAATACCACAGTAAAAGCATTGTTATTTTTCTTTGCCACCTGAAATACAAATTTCTACGACAAAAGGCCAATATTTATGAGGCCTGACGCAAATCATTGTCAAAGGAGCATGTTGACGATGTCTTTACAGTGATTTCTGCTGAACTTTGAATATCAGTTGAACTCAGGGTGCAAGTAGTGAACATTTACTGACAAAAACAGACCATTAGTGCCAAAATATTCATTTAAAACAGTAACGTTAGATTTTGAGGACAGTAACCTACGACCATGAGCTGTGGTTAGCCTGAACAAGATAGCCTTTAGCCATTATAAACATTGTGGAACATAGTTGGCTATACAACAATACAGCTGTCTCAAACAAAATTTCTACTGGTACCGTACATTTCGGGTTTAGGATTTTGCTCGGCTTTTCTTTTTCGACCAGTTGAGGCAGAGCTCTCACTGCTGCCGCCATCTTCAACGTGTTTTAGATTCTTCCATGCTGGTAGGTGTTCTTCTTCTTCCTTTGGCATTTAACAGAAGACTAGACTAGAACACTTGTAGGCGTATATGCTGCCCCCATCATGTCTGGAAGAAGTACCTTCACCTTTTCAGATTTTTGCATCAACTTGGTGCCTAAGTATCAGTTCTTGTGACATCCTTACTCTCAAGTGATAGTTAGAACATTACACTGACGCAGAAAAAAGCAATCCGCAATTTATATCCATCTTAATAAAATGACAAAGATTCCCTAATAAACCTCAATATTCTGCAGACTCATGCAGAAGCTTGTCCTCTCCAGTAACTCCCAAGGATAACATCTCGCCAAGGATGAGGGAGATCAATACCTGCAGGCGGAGGGAGTGCGGAGATCACTGTGACTGATGATTCTGTTAGATCTCTTGTGATCCCAAGCTTAATGAGCCACGTCTCTGAAGGCCCCTATGGAGTCATACATGTCACAGCAAAACTGACCTGTGTCTCAATCTTCACCTGTGTAATAATCATCCACTTCTCATTCGCTCACGTAGCTTTTAAGTCATCGGGGTTTCATTTCATTTTCATTTCGTGAGCCAGAACAGTTGAACAGTGATGACAGAGCCACTGTTCCACAGAAGTGAAGGCAGTAACAATTTTAACTCCAGCAGGAGTTTAAATCCAGCCGATTTTCCATTCACATTCAAGTCTATTAATAGGGCGACTTGTGCTTTAACTCCTAAAAATGTGTGTTTAAATGCCCTATTTTAAAATGTGGTGTGAAGTGGTGCAAGAACTCAATGCTGGATTCCTGTGTCTACGACAACAATTAACAGTTAACTTCTTAATTATTTTTATTATACAACTCCAATTCCTAAACAATTGGGATATTGTTTAAAACAAATATTAACAGAATGCAAATCCTTTTTGACCTTTATTTGATTGAATACGGTTCAAAGATAATATATTTCATGTTCAAACTGATAAAATTCATTCTGAATTGGTTGCCTGCAACACGTTCCAAAAATGTTAGGACAGGGTCATGTTTACCACTGTACTACATCATCATTTCTTTATTTCCCTAACCCTTAACAACACTAAGTAAGTGTTTGGGAACTGGGGAAACTGGTTGTTGAAGTTTTAAAAGTGAAATTCTTTCCTGTTCTTGCTTGACATACGACATCAGTGGCTCAACACTCTGGGGTCTCTGTTGTCGTATTTTTTTTACTTTCATAATGCGTCAACTGGGGAGAATTCTTGAGAGAAGGGAGGTCAGTCTAGCACCCCCAATCTTGCAGAATGTGTCTTGGCATTGTCTTGCTGAAATAAGCAGGGACATCCCTTAAAAAAGACTGGATTCCTTGACTTCACTGTGTGCTGAGAAATGTTGTTCTTAAATTTGTGGACTTTGTCACACCGTTTTTCACAAAGTGGTGAACCTCACCCCATTCCAACATGTTGCGGATGATCCCTTAAAACCCAATCATGATAGTATGACCTGTTACCAATGAACCTGTTTACCTGTGGAAAGTTCCAAACAGGTGTTTTTTGCACGTTCCACAACTTTACCAGTCATTTGGTGCCCCTGCTACTGGCATCAAAATCAGAATGAGTGTATATTTACAAAAAACAACAAAGTTTATCAGTTTGAACTTGCATTCTGTTCTTATTCACATTTTATTCAGCATCCCAACATTTTTGGAATCAGGTTTGTATATATTAAGAGCCTGACGCAGATTATAGCGAACACAGAGTACTGACTTGATGCTGCACAGGCAGGGAATGCAGACTAGAGTAATGGAAAGCCAAGCAAATTAGCAAGTTAAAAAGTATTTTGCTCCAACCAGAGTTTTTGAAAAAGTGACAGTCTAGAGCAGGACTACTACACAGGGCTATCATTCCCGACTAATAATATCTAACAAAGGACTGACAGTCCACATGGTGCAGTATGCTGTTCTTAAAAGCAGCAGATGATAAAGTATCCAGCCAAACCCAGTCATCACACAGCCAACAAGGGAGCAGTGATTTCAAAGAAAGGTCACCCAGTTGGTACACTGCTGTGATTTTTTTGCTCGGCAACTCTGCACATGTTGCCCCAGGTAAACTGACACAAACCACCATGTAACCATTGGTGACATTTAAATGTGAAGCTGTCTACCTGACTCAGATGTGTACCTTGCTTCAGCCAATTAAGGCTGGTTCTATCCCTTTGCCCTGAAGATTCAGAGTGTTTAAGAACGTCACAGGCTGCCCTTTAGCGACGGGAGTCTGAGGAGGATGACATTTGAGATACAGTGTATCTACAAAGGACCTTTCCTTTGAGTCAATTTCTTTACTTTTTCTACAGTACAAAATACACTGATTAGCCACAACAGCGAAACCATCGTCAGGTGAAGTAAATAACATTGATAATCTTGTTACAATGGCACCTGTTAAGAAATGGGATATAGTAGGCAGCGAGTGAACAGCAAAACGGGCAAGTTTAGGATTTGTGATGGCTTGACAACTGAGTCAGAGTATTTCCAAGACAGCAGGTCTTGTGAAGGGTTCATTAAATGTAGTGGTTTGTACCTATGAAGGACAACTGGTGAACCAGCGACAAGGTCATGGATGTCCAAGGCTAGCATGTCTGATCCTTGCTGGGTGTGGGGCTTCGTAGCCACTGATCGGTTGGAGCGCACATGCTGATCCGAGTCCACTGCTGAAAGCGCCTACAATGGGCATGTGAGCGTCAGAATCGGACCACGGAGCAGAGGGTCGCCTGGTGTCGACAAGGTGTTGACTTGGCCTCCAAATTCCTCAGATCCCCATCCCATCGAGCATCAGCGGGATGTGCTGGGACCAAGTCCATGGAGGCCCCACCTCGCAACTTATGAGATTTAAAAGCATCTGCTGTTAACGTCTTGGTGGCAGACCATCTTCAGAGGTCTTGTGGAGTCCATGCCTCAACAGGTCAAAGCTGTTTTGGCAGTATGCGGGCGACCAACAAAATATTAAACTATTAGGCAGGTGGTTTAATGTTATGGCTGATCGCTGTATGCTGGACAAAGATTTTGTATTGCTTGCAACCAGTAAATAGTCCCACTTCCAAATTTTGACAGCCTGATAGAAATTCATTGGACTTGGTGATGGTGAGCGTCTCAAATTTCAAAGCCTAGTACAATAGAAAACCTATATCTTCTGGTCTTTGGTCAGTATCTGGTCTCAAATTTGTCAGTTCCAGTTTGGATTCTTCAGTTCGGATCTGAGAGAAACAGGTAAACGCCAAGTTCGGGTTTCACTTTCAGGCTCATGCAGAACTCTACATTAAAAATGGCCGGCCGAGAATATTCCTGACATTTTCATTTTGAATATATAACAGCCTTGACAGTGAAATAAATGAGCCTGTCCCTGCACCAATAGAGGGAGCTCTGCCTTTTTACGTAACAAACACAACCAGATGGGACAAAACAAAATCAAATCATCTCTGATCACCGTTGAACTTCACTCAGCTTTATGCTCAAGCATTCTAAATGTCACATTTACACAGTAAGTGCTGCTGGTGTTTTTAGGAACAATGCCCAGTGTGAGTACTGTACACCTCATTAACCTACTCAATCTTCAACGATGATAGTGCCACGTTAGCAAGAAGCTGGCCTCTAATTAAGATAAAAAATAAATGTTAAGTCCATGCTGCTTTGACAGTGTTTTATTGCACAAGGGTACGGATTAACAAAAGCATAAAAGCACAATGCTTTGGCACTCAAATTGTTGGCCTTTGTGGCTCCAAGATGAGATAAATGAAGTAGTTCTGGCAACTTCCTGCTATACTGAGAGTGGTGACGGAGGCTTGATAGATCTTGTCCCTGTAGGAGTTCACATAAGATGAATAATTACCACATTAATGGCATTAACTCTCAACTTGTTCATGATTTGGCTCATCATCAGAAGCCAGCCCTTATACATTTTGGAGACCTCCATAATTTCAACATAAAACAAATCATTATAAGTGGGGACAAATCAATTTGAGATACATATTTCTTAGCACAAGACAACTTCTGCTCAAGCTCTGCTCTGATGAAAAACCCTAACACATTAAATTTATACACGTGGTCAATGATGAATCAAAGCTGGCTATTTCCAAAGTTCAACAGATACTGTTAACATTTGCATTTGTTCCAATAATAATGAGGGATATGCTTTTAAAATGCCACATCGTTTCCTTTTAAATTACCCCATATTCTCCAATAAAGGAGACACATTTCTCAGTCTAACCACCCCGGCTCAGACACAATCACACAAAAGGCCTGACCCAATGGCTGACATAATGTACCATTTCCAGATTAATAATAGAAACACAATTTCCAGTTTGCTTCCCGCTGCAGTCATCATGATGTCTAATGGGCACAAACACAGACGTGATCTTTGAAAATATGTTCTGCTTTTGTCACAGCTGCTGTATATGAGCTGCATCACGAACAATTACCTTTAGGGTTAGGGTTTCATCTCCCCGATGAGAAAGGCTTCAAATACCAAGAGCTTCTTTGTGTCATTTATCCGAGAAAAATACAACTTTCAGTTTTAAAAAATTACTTTCTACTTTAGTTTGTTGTAAAGTCAGCAAATACCCTCGTCTCCCAAATAGCAACTGTCATAGCTTTGTAATTGAAACTGAGCACGGCAGTCCTGCCAAGTTTTGGCTTTCTCACAGGGGTGTAAATCACAAGTTTCATCACAATACCATATTATATTGATTCTGTGGATAACAATATGATAATTGCTGATATCACAAAGTCTGCCACAATATAATTTCGACTCCATTAATGTCAGAGGCCTGTGATTGACAGACGATAACCTAAGTCCATTTAACACTTTCAGTTACATTTTTGTCAACTCACAAAAAGCAAGTTATGATTCAACTACTCATAACAGACTCTTCCAGACATTTGTGACATAGACATGCCATGGGAATTTCAAATTAAAGGCGAATCTTAAAAATTACAATATAGATTGATCTTTGCATCAATCATATTGGATCACTGAATCTATATATTGATCTAGATCAATGTATCGTTACACCCCTAGTTCCTCAGCATGTCAAAGTGGTGCGCATGGGGTTCTAGTCAGCCCCACTCAGCATTTCAAGGGTTTGGAGGGTGGTACCTCCAAAAATACAAGAGTTAAAGTCTAAGGGATGGATTGGATTGGAATGGATTCAGGTTGTAAATGTTAGCATGTGCCATTAGTTTTTAAATTGTTGAACTTTGACCCAAGCTGCGATGACCTTTGTGGTGTGTTGCATTGCCGTGCACGTTGAAATAAATTTATAGTTAGTCCTGACAAAAAAATAGATACTCCCTTGGGTGAAATATCAACATGTAGATGCAGCTACTATGTTTGTTACAAAATCACTGATTGGGTCTCTGAAATGGAGCGGTCCTCTGCCGACTTTAGCACTGTAGCTAAAATGGTAACGTTTAGTACAGTTACACTAGAGTGGTAAATACACCGTTAAATGCACAGCTCAAGACCAATACTGGGAAAAACTTCCTCTATGACCTTGATGCAGACTTTTTTTGTTGTTGTTGTTTTTTAAAGATATCGTGTGTGTAGCCATTAAGTGCAAATTTCAAAAGCTTTTGACAAGAGTCTTCTTTTCAGACAAAAAAGGAAAACAAAGCCTAAACTTTTAATCAGCTGATGTAGCTAACATTAGCTTATTTAGCTAGCTAGCTATAGGTGGTAATGGCTGGAGCTATAAAAGAGAAACATGCTTTTATCTGCTCCATTACCACTGAAGAGGGCATGTGTGTCAAATACCAAAATTTTTAGTTTTAGTACTCTCTAGTGGTAGAGACAAACAGACAGTGTGGCAAATCAGAGCATTTCTCACCTTCACCCAAAGATGTCATAGCTTAAGTATAAAATCATTTGTTATTTTACAAGTTAACATGTATGCTAAATCAATACATGTCTCCTTAGCTTCATCCTCAAACAACCAAACAAGATTTTATCATGGAGCATTTTGAAAGCCTGGAGATGTGGATAAAACATGAAAAGAGAAATGTTAAAAAGAGAAATGTTAAATAGCTGTTCATCAATACTCCAGGTCAGTATTTTTAGTGGATATCGGATGCAGCCCTGCATCTTCTTTAAACACAAGTGTAGGAGAAAAAAGGAGACGAAAATCTATTTCCAGAAAGGCATGGCACAGCAGTTCTCAAACTGAGCCGTCCCCTGCAGCTACAGAGTTACTTAACCTCAAAATTCAACCGAGTTAATAACTGGGCTGTTTTGACTGTTTTGCATCCCAGTAACTGGAGTCAGTTCGTCATTTAAAGCGTGACCAATCACACCGACATCCAGATCATCCAATTAAATTGAACTAAACGAAGTTCCATTTCCTTGCTTGATCTATAATCAGTGTTCAGTCTAAAGCTTTAAGAAGAGGAATCCATGCATATACTTTGTCTACTTAGAACAATAGTCTTGTTTATTGTCTGTAAAATAAAACACCTTCGTACTTTATATTCATTGTTTCTCATTCATTGTGTGTGTTCTAAATATAAAGGGCAAAAGTTCTCTTGGTGAACCTTTTATGCATCTTCAATGGCAAATTGCTAGACTTAACAGTTAGCTCCACATTAGCTCCATCAACAGCCAATAAGCATTAAGTTTTCTTTATACTTCATAGGGCTGTAGAGCCCCGTGCCACAGTGTGTCACAGGGCTCTACAGACTGCACGTGAGCTACGAGCATGCACAGACACGTGGCATTGTTCTTTGCAATATTTTCCAAAATGCCAGGGGGGTTACAAACAAAATATTCTGTGAATAAGAAAGGAGCCAACAATTGTTACCAGAAGAAGGTCATTATCCAAGATGGTTATGTGCTGCATTTGTGAACTGTAATTACTGTTGCTTACCTCCAATTCCAAATTGTTCAGTTCAATTCAGATTCATTTGGCAGTCCCTGACCTCACCTAAACAAAACATTCTGAGGAAACAAGAAATCAGCAAATGTTTACCAGAAGTACACCGCTATGTGTGCTACCCTACAGCTCCTCCAAGCTGAGGAGGCTTTGATCTGCTGATAGTGATGTGCAAGAATCTGTTTAATGAACAATACAGTCGGCAAAATTAATCAGAGGGAGGCCTATCAGGGGGTTAAACAACTACTCATAGAAGTGGAAGTGCATGAGCCAGCTCTGCGACAAGAGCCTCTGTCCTCCGTGCAACACACTCAAAGTTGCGCTGCTGTACCTCGTGCGTAAATGTGCACACAGCACTTTTTTTTCTCTCTCTCTCTCTTTCTGGGGAGTAGCACCCCATTTCCCACCTGCTATTAATCAGAATATTAATTTTTATGACCCACCCTGCCTGATTTGTGGATTAACCTCAGTGCCCGCAGTTGTAATTGCGGCCTGTGCATCACTCGCACACAGCCTCAACCCACATAAATCAGGCTTTACTCCCGTATGCAGTAAAAGTATTCATCCTGAACCACTAAATTCAATACATGTGAATAAACTGTAAACAATAAATAATACAAGTACTGATCTTTACATAATAAAGGAGTAACTACATGGAAGAGAGCTGTGAGAGTGAATCAAAGCCGAAAGATGTGATTCTTAAAAGCCAAACAATGAACTGAAAAATAATTAAACGCTCCGCATAGCTGAGGGGAACTGAACTGCGATGGGTGAGTCAGATGGTAATTTTTGTGGGTTTGTTACTACGAGCCACCCATTTCATATTTTACATTGTCATTTCATCCATTGTTAATAAAAAATATTTATTTGTGCAGTTTTAAGATGCTTATAATATACAGTAAATCAATTCAAGATTACATACATTACTATACTTTTAAAGAGAGAATTTTGTATACTACTGACTTTTTAGGTGAGTTTAAGGGGAAAATAAAAGTACCTGAGTGGTAACCCATGAAGTGTTCCAATTAGATATCCCTGTTACATAAAAGAGCGACAAAATAATTACCAGTAGCCAAAACGTGCTCTCCCTTTAAACGTGGCTTGTCACATGCCATGTCCCATGTGAACAAGCCACAGAGCTCTTCCTTCAAAATAATCACCTGCTGAGAGGCTCTTCAGATTTCAAGGATCCACTCTGCACATTTTCCCCCCGCTGAAGCGTTAGCAGAATGCAGGCTCCATTAAAGAGTATTATCCAAGCAGGAGGTGCGGAGCGCTCAGACACTAGCAATCACGTCACCCACCTCGCAAGGATGGCAAAAAATAGAAAATGCAGAGAGCAGACTGACATGACAGAAGAAAGATTTGAATTTCAGACAAGGTGGCGGGCTGGAAAATGTGAGGAAGAAGCGGCATTAAAGGGTGTGTTGTGCCGACGGTTTCACTGTTGTTTATGAATCTCAACATATATTACTTTTATATTCAACATTTGTCAAAAGCTGTCTACAAAAGCTGCAAGATAAATTGTATTATATTGTGATTTTAATTCATACCTACATCATC
>JAJHUR010084203.1:11148-31403 GCA_027495735.1 Lutjanus campechanus
TTTGCAATATTTTCCAAAATGCCAGGGGGGTTACAAACAAAATATTCTGTGAATAAGAAAGGAGCCAACAATTGTTACCAGAAGAAAGTCATTATCCAAGATGGTTATGTGCTGCATTTGTGAACTGTAATTACTGTTGCTTACCTCCAATTCCAAATTGTTCAGTTCAATTCAGATTCATTTGGCAGTCCCTGACCTCACCTAAACAAAACATTCTGAGGAAACAAGAAATCAGCAAATGTTTACCAGAAGTACACCGCTATGTGTGCTACCCTACAGCTCCTCCAAGCTGAGGAGGCTTTGATCTGCTGATAGTGATGTGCAAGAATCTGTTTAATGAACAATACAGTCGGCAAAATTAATCAGAGGGAGGCCTATCAGGGGGTTAAACAACTACTCATAGAAGTGGAAGTGCATGAGCCAGCTCTGCGACAAGAGCCTCTGTGCTCCGTGCAACACACTCAAAGTTGCGCTGCTGTACCTTGTGCGTAAATGTGCACACAGCATTGCTCTTTTTTTCTCTCTCTCTCTCTTTCTGGGGAGTAGCACCCCATTTCCCACCTGCTATTAATCAGAATATTAATTTTTATGACCCAGCCTGCCTGATTTGTGGATTAACCTCAGTGCCCCGCGAGTGCATCACTCGCACACAGCCTCAACCCACATAAATCAGGCTTTACTCCCGTATGCAGTAAAAGTATTCATCCTGAACCACTAAATTCAATACATGTGAATAAACTGTAAACAATAAATAATACAAGTACTGATCTTTACATAATAAAGGAGTAACTACATGGAAGAGAGCTGTGAGAGTGAATCAAAGCCGAAAGATATGATTCTTAAAAGCCAAACAATGAACTGAAAAATAATTAAACACTCCGCATAGCTGAGGGGAACTGAACTGCGATGGGTGAGTCAGATGGTAATTTTTGTGGGTTTGTTACTACGAGCCACCTATTTCATATTTTACATCGTCATTTCATCCATTGTTAATAAAAAATATTTATTTTTATTTTTTATTTTATTTTATTCATATGCACAATAATAAAACAATAAAATATAATAACACAAAAGCAAATAATTGTGCAGGAGAGGAAAAGAAGCCCAATGGGCTTATATAAAATCCTCCCCTCAATACAAAACCACTAAAACAGCTCAACCAATAAAAAAAGGATTTGTGCAGTTTTAAGATGCTTATAATATACAGTAAATCAATTCAAGATTACATACAGTACTATACTTTTAAAGAGAGAATTTTGCATACTATTGACTTTTTAGGTGAGTTTAAGGGGAAAATAAAAGTACCTGAGTGGTAACCCATGAAGTGTTCCAATTAGATATCCCTGTTACATAAAAGAGCGACAAAATAATTACCAGTAGCCAAAACGTGCTCTCCCTTTAAACGTGGCTTGTCACATGCCATGTCCCATGTGAACAAGCCACAGAGCTCTTCCTTCAAAATAATCACCTGCTGAGAGGCTCTTCAGATTTCAAGGATCCACTCTGCACATTTTCCCCCCGCTGAAGCGTTAGCAGAATGCAGGCTCCATTAAAGAGTATTATCCAAGCAGGAGGTGCGGAGCTCTCAGACACTAGCAATCACGTCACCCACCTCGCAAGGATGGCAAAAAATAGAAAACGCAGGGAGCAGACTGACATGACAGAAGAAAGATTTGAATTTCAGACAAGGTGGTGGGCTGGAAAATGTGAGGAAGAAGCGGCATTAAAGGGTGTGTTGTGCCGACGGTTTCACTGTTGTTTATGAATCTCAACATATATTACTTCTATATTCAACATTTGTCAAAAGCTGTCTACAAAAGCTGCAAGATAAATTGTATTATATTGTGATTTTAATTCATACCTACATCATCTCATCCATACATGAAAATGGAGGTAAATCCAATCTTTCAAACCAAGTGCTGGTTAGCTCTCAATAAGTTGCACTAACAAATGACAAGCCAGGATCACATGTCACATAATAGCATTCAACTTGACACAACACCATAGAATAAAATGGGCCCACAAAACCCTTATGAGAAAATCCTTGTAGCCTGAACACACAAATACCCATAATGCTCATCTTATAAAGTAAATGTCACTGCATAACAATTGACCGATAACCTTGGTCAACACACCATGCAACTGCTTGCCAATAAAAGCCTGTCAGTGGTTTGTATAGTGAAAGACTTTTATTGTGGAGTAAGTGAGAAGTAAGTAAATACTTCTTTACGGTGTCAGCACTACAAAAGCAGTTCAGAGGGATCTTATCAGATGAAGTCAAGAGCAGGAGGGTAAGAAGAAAAAGAAGTCTGAACTTCAAGGACTCCTTTATGCAGGGGCTTTAAATCTATACATGCAACACAGCAAGTCTTGTGAAAATCAAGATGTTTATGGTGACATTGACAAAGTTTGTTTGATGGTGGTTACTGGCACAGTTGGTCCTCCAACACAGAGCTATAATAAAGCAGGTGTATGCATTTATACCCTGTTGTTAGGTTTCAATGGAAATTTAACCCTGGAAAAACAGCACAAAGTCACTCCTGAGACAAGGACTGCCTTGGCTACAATATATATATATATATATATATATATATATATATATATACACACTCCCTGGCTTTTGCCTTTTTTTTTTTCAGATGATAGATGTCCAAGCCTTTCTGGACATTCCTACAATTCATTTTCTTTTTTGTGAGGGCAAAACAACAACTAGATTGTTTTTTCTCTCACAAAAAGAGTCAAAACAACCCATCTTACCTCTTTGTCCATGCTCTCTAGATCCTCCTTGCACAGTGTGTACAGAGGCATAGTTTCTGACATGCTCGGCTGTCGTTTTCGACGAGACGGCCCCGGCTGCTCGTCGTCTTGGCTGGACCCTGCCACGTCATCTTGCTGACTCTTTGAGGTTCCCCTGTGATACAATAACAGAAAACTGAGCATAAAACACTGCGGGCCCTATTTAAAGAATCTAGAATGTATGGTCTTAAGTGCTTGGTGCATGTGCATTTGGGGCGTGTCCAACTCAACAATGCACCTGACCACACCTCATTTTAAGACAAACACGTCCATGGCTGCACAGATGGTGGTAAGTACATTTGCTACTTAGACAGTGTGGGTACTGGGCATGAAAATGGCAACTGCGGCAGAAAGTAGCGATGACAGTTGCGCTGTGCACTGCTCTGTGCCAAGTGTAACATCTAACCAGCATCACGCTCGCATAATGACAGCGTTCACGCCACACTGAAGCGTCTCATTATATAGAATCTGTTTTGTTGCTGCATTGCAAAGCTTCAGCAGCAAATGAGCAGCCAAACTTTCTGTGCAGTGGGTGGTTTTCCTTCAATATGTGTGAATATTCTTGATCTATTTTTAATCTAATCTTTTAATCTAATCTAAGTTTTAATCTTTCTATTCTAAGAAAGGAGAAAAGAGAGCGCTGGTAGCTGCGTTCAGAGCAGACAAGTGTTGACGATCAGAGCAGAGGCACTGATGTTTAGCGGTGAAGTTGTCCAGTGGCAGTAAATGTACAAGGTACATTTCAGCCATAAACACTGCAAAAAAAAGTTTAAGAAGTTCCCGTGTCTCATCTTCCAGCTGCTGGGTGAAATGAAGGGAGAGTCTGTGGGATTACAAACCAGAGCAGAGTGAGCTGCTCTCTGGCTCTCTAGCACATTCTGCTCTGCCTGAGCAACATACTGTGGTTAAAAATACATTTTAGTAACTTTTTACTGGGCACCAGCGTCTCATTTAGGCACAAATACTAAAAAAAAAAACAGACTCTAAGTCTAAATAAACACTTTAACACTCAGAGCGTGTTTACGTCCATCAGATGTAGCTGGGACGCAAAATGCCCAGAGCTGTGCAGACAGCTGCTTTGATTAACTTGTGAGGCATGCAAGTGACAAATGCATTGCTTACGGCTGACACAGGGTGAGGTAGGGTTCTGAGAATGCAAACTGCCTTAGTGCAGCTAAATAGTTGAATTAGCTAGTTGGTTTGCTAAACAGACAAACAAACATGAAAGTTGTGGCTCAGGTACTCACATCTAATGTATTAGTAGCTCGAGAAGTACCTGTTTTTACTTGCCTTTATAAAATGTTTCTAATTTACTCTTATTCTAATTTATTTCTATTTTAAGATATTCTCACTAAAAAGGATTATCAGCCTTTATTCGACAGGAGATCTTAAAAACAGACAGGAAATGGGAGAGGGAGAGGGGGGAGACACGCAGGAACTGAAAGCTGGAATTGAACCCATGGCCACTGCAGAGGACATGGAGGGCACAATCTACCGATCAAGCTACCATGGTAGCCCCAAGTCTGTATGTCTGTATTTTTTTTTTTTACATTGGTTGAATCATTTCTTTTGTAAAGCATGTTCTGATGTTCTACTCTACACAGGTACTTTAAAAAAAGTGGCTGCGCTCATATGGGGGCCACTTCTTGCCACTTAATCATATCCACAGATAAATTAAATTGATTAATCTGAGAAATCTATTGTTAACTGAGTGAATAAAGAAGCACACATACCAGAAAATGCTTCCTTAGATAGCCTTATAAAGAAGTAAATAATAATTACTTCTTTTTTTTTGTTTTGTTTTTTTGCATTTTTCACTGTTAAGACAAGAGCAAAGATAACAGCTAAGTATGTTTATTATTTAGTTTTTCTGCTGGTTTGCTTGTTCTACTTTTAAATTAATTCTTGCGTTTCAGTAATCTTCACAGGAATTTCAAAGGAACAGAATCATTTGCGGTTATCAGTTCATTTTTCACAGCCCAGACAATTTGCAGCGGTACAGGGTAGTACAGGGTGAAAAGAGTGAAGGTTGAGGCTGGAAACAAACGATGAGAAGTGCAAAGGCTTTCCCTCTATAACGAGGGCCCTTTAGATGTAAATCTTATGCAAGTGGAAAGAGGACGTTTCCCTACTTCCACTTGGCAGTGCTTAATTGAACAGATCTGCTTTGATGATTAAATCCAAGTTCATGCAACTCCCAGAAAACTCCACAGTGCCTCTAATCCATGAATTATGTGGGCCAATTTTATGCCTGTGATTAATAATTAGAGTATCATCATAGATATTTCAAAACATTTTAAACCACCGTGACTACTCAGTAAAAAAGATGGCTTTTATTCCTCTGGACTTAGGTGAAAAACAGTCGGGCCACATCCACAACGACAAACAAATGCACATAAAGAGGACACGTGCTTCATTAGCATCTGTGACTGACACGTGAACGACAAATGGAGTGGAAGATCACGGAGGTGACTTTGAGGAACAGTGAAGTTTTTCTCGCAGCTGTCACATCATTCCAGTCAAACCGTAGGTGCAAATTAAATGAGGGCACGACTGGAAAATCAAATATTTATATGACTGGATGAGTATTTCAACTGTAGGAGAGAGACTTCAAGTCATATAAAGTAACCAGAATTTTATTGCGCCTTTATTTATGACTCACCAAAATATAGATAAAAATAATACAAGACAAGCTTGCAGGCTCGTCTGGGAGCTGCACCACACGCTCTGTGTTTGACAGGTTTCCCCAGGCACCTAATGCTATAAACAATCCATACAATAAAAGGTCTTATTGTGCCCTAGTTGATGGCTGAAGATGCCGCATGTCTCCGCTGAGAGTAATTCCTGTCAATTCAAACTAGTGTAGCGCTACACCAACAGCTGTTTTAGTTTACAGAGAAGGGAGGGATGGAAATGAGGCCCTGAGGAAAAAATCCATACATTTAAGATCTGTTATGAATGATTCTGCGGTCAATACTAAACTGAGAAAAATCAATAGCATAACCGTGACTATTTTACATGTTGTAGTTCGGCACGACCCCCGAGGGTTTTTCTGGATGCAGTGCATGAGGATAACTACTGCCTCCTTTTTCTGTCACCATCAAAAGTAAACAGTGAAGAAGAGAAAATGCAATATTAATGTCACAGTTTTCACTATTACAATCAATGATCAGTTTATGACTGAGCAGTGCTACTCAGCCTGTGGAAACTGTTGTGTTATGTCTTCTGTTGCTCTAGAGGAGCTCTGTGGGGTTATCTTAGTTTCAAAGACTTTATTTACTAGAGAGGAAGGTTAGAAAAATATAACATGGCCGTTGCTATGTATAACAAGCCGTTACTGTGAAGAGCAGACCGCTGCTATGGACACAGTTCTGATCATAGACTCTGGAGGAGCAATAAAATCATTCTGAAATCACCAAAATCCTCTTCAAATTAATATTATGTGTCAAATCATTGATTCTTTTTTGGTACATAACCACGTAACAAGCAGGATAATGTACAGTGAGCAGGTAACAGAAATGTGTGCAAAGCTGGATAAAGTATTATTATCCCTTTCATAATACATACATAATCACTTTGCATTTTGGGAAGTGTAGTTTCACAGAAGTGTGTTTTAAGATGGACTAACACTGAGCCCTAAAAGTCAGGATTTTCTGGGGTGCTTGCAGACCTTACCGGTTTGGTTCAGTTGGTGCATTTCCCAGTGTATTTGATTCATTTGGGCTGGTGTGAAAGCAGTCAATCAATCTCTGGTGCAACCCAAAGAACAGCACTGAAAGCACTTTTAACACTTTTTCCACCAAACTAGCTCTGGTTGTTGAACCAGTTCACTTATACCCCTTTTCCATCAAGCTGGTTCCAGGGCTGTCTCTTATACACATCTAGATGTGTATAAGAGACAGCGTCTGGGAGCTGCACCACACGCTCTGTGTTTGACAGGTTTCCCCAGGCACCTAATGCTATAAACAATCCATACAATAAAAGGTCTTATTGTGCCCTAGTTGATGGCTGAAGATGCCGCATGTCTCCGCTGAGAGTAATTCCTGTCAATTCAAACTAGTGTAGCGCTACACCAACAGCTGTTTTAGTTTACAGAGAAGGGAGGGATGGAAATGAGGCCCTGAGGAAAAAATCCATACATTTAAGATCTGTTATGAACGATTCTGCGGTCAATACTAAACTGAGAAAAATCAATAGCATAACCGTGACTATTTTACATGTCGTAGTTCGGCACGACCCCCGAGGGTTTTTCTGGATGCAGTGCATGAGGATAACTACTGCCTCCTTTTTCTGTCACCATCAAAAGTAAACAGTGAAGAAGAGAAAATGCAATATTAATGTCACAGTTTTCACTATTACAATCAATGATCAGTTTATGACTGAGCAGTGCTACTCAGCCTGTGGAAACTGTTGTGTTATGTCTTTTGTTGCTCTAGAGGAGCTCTGTGGGGTTATCTTAGTTTCAAAGACTTGGGCATTTACTAGAGAGGAAGGTTAGAAAAATATAACATGGTTTTGTTAAATGCTCGATTCTGATTGGTCGATTATAGCATTTTAAGGTCTGTTAATTCTGTACAGCAGACCGTTGCTATGTATAACAGGCCGTTACTGTGAAGAGCAGACCGTTGCTATGGACACAGTTCTGATCATAGACTCTGGAGGAAAAATAAAATCATTCTGAAATCACCAAAATCCTCTTCAAATTAATATTATGTGTCAAATCATTGATTTTTTTTTGGTACATAACCATGTAACAAGCAGGATAATGTACAGTGAGCAGGTAACAGAAATGTGTGCAAACCTGGATAATGTATTATTATCCCTTTCATAATACATACATAATCACTTTGCATTTTGGGAAGTGTAGTTTCACAGAAGTGTGTTTAAGATGGACTAACACTGAGCCCTAAAAGTCAGGATATTCTGGGGTGCTTGCAGACCTTACCGGTTTGGTTCAGTTGGTGCATTTCCCAGTGTATTTGATTCATTTGGGCTGGTGTGAAAGCAGTCAATCAATCTCTGGTGCAACCCAAAGAACAGCACTGAAAGCACTTATACCACTTTTTCCACCAAACTAGCTCTGGTTGTTGAACCAGTTCACTTAAAGATCTTTATAACCTTGGTGCTATCTTGGGAACCAGGCCATGTCTTCTCCAGTTTTGAGTGGAGGAACTGTAATCAAGGATATCATCAATCAAAGGAGTTCCCCTATGACCTGCAGAATATGTCATGTCCACTTCGGCGAACGCTTCAGGTCAGGGGAAACCTGCTACTTTTGGTTCCAGCTGAACTCCTCCACGACAGTAAACCAAATATCTCTGAGTTGTGGAGAAAACAAGACATTTGAGGACGTCATCTTGGGCTCTGGGAAACACTGATTCACATTTTCACCATTTTCTGAAATTTTATAGACCAAACAACTAACAGATTAAAGGAGAATATAATCGTTTCTTGCAGTCCCCAGTGCAAACTGAAATGGAACTGGTTCCATTTTGGTGGAAAAGGGAATTAAGGGACGTGCGCCTCTGTTTTCGTAGTCCAATACTTGTTATTAATTGTGCAACTCTAATGTAAGTAATCATTTTTTTCTTGGTCCAGACCAAATAAACCAAACTACATCCATGTGTGACAGTTCCTCTTAGACTCTGATGAATCAGTTTTGCCAATTCATCTCTAATCTGTCTCTCACAAATAGTTCCCTCATTTTATGGAGATTCAGTACTCCACTGCGTGACCCTTTAAGACCAGGAAAGCACATCATTTAACCTATAGACAGGTTTCCTGTTTACAAATGATCATTAATGGCCAAACTACCATGATAGCTTACATATTAACAATATTTAGTAATAAGACAACTAAGCTCATATTGATGATGGATATGTATATGTACCTCATACAACCTCATTTCAATAATCCAAATTATCCCTTTAAGTCCATGGAAGACGTTTACTTAATATAATATTTATCCAGATTGTTTTACAAAACATACAACAGTAAACAAGCAACAAGTGGTTAAAATCACTGAAATAAGTCACAGAATTTCTTGTTTCATACTGATGCATCAACAATTTTTCATTATATTCGTGTGCTCCAATTCTGTTTTTACCTGAGACAAGACTGCTCTCTCTGGTCAGAGAGCATCAAAGACCCTGACCCCTGGTGGTAGGGTGCTGGCCGTGACACCTGAGGGCCCCTGCGGATCAGCTTCCCTGTGACGGAGTCGTAGGTCCGAACCTCGGGCGCTGGAGGTGGAGGTCTGTGGTGGGTTGCGGCTGGGTGGAAAAGAGTCTTATGCAGGGAGCCCAGATTGTCAAGGAACGCTGCTGGACTGATGCTCCTTCAAAAGACAAGAAAAAGATCTCAGACTTGGAATCTGCAAGATCAATATATCAAAAAATATCTGGACTGAATATTTGAAATGATTCCAATACTCTTTTTTTTCTAAGTATCGTTGCTCCAGTACCAGGTAGCCCACCAGGTT
This sequence comes from Lutjanus campechanus, assembly GCA_027495735.1. Taxonomy (NCBI): domain Eukaryota; kingdom Metazoa; phylum Chordata; class Actinopteri; order Lutjaniformes; family Lutjanidae; genus Lutjanus; species Lutjanus campechanus. The sequence continues at coordinate 20,426 of JAJHUR010084203.1, forward strand.
TCCAACAGGTAAAACTTCCCTGAGCTGTGATTGGCTGTTGTAAAACCCACAACAGCCAGTCACAGCACAGGGGGTTTTACAAGAGCCAACCAAGACAAAGGGGGGATTTTACATGAGCCAATCCCAAAAAAGGTGGGTTTTACAACAGCCAATCACAAGACAGGTGGGTTTTGCAGCAGCCAATCACAGCACAGGAGGGTTTTATACCAAACAACACAAAAAAGGGGGGATTTTACACCAGCCAATTGCAACATGGGTGGTTTTTACAACTGCCAATCACAACCCAGGGGGATTTTTACAACAACCAATCACAATCCAGGTGGTTTTTACAAAAACCAATCACAGTGGGGGGGGGGTTAACAGCCAATCACAAGACAGGTGAGTTTTGGCTGTTGTAATACACCATGCTGTTGTAAAAACCACCTGCGTTGTGATCGGCCGTTGTACAACCCTGTGTTCAGATCCCTTACCTCTGCGTCTTGGAGTAGTCCTCCTTCAGTGGGTACAGCTGCTCCTCCACCCTCTCCCAGCGCTCCAGACAGCTCCACAGCCAGTCAGGGTTGACAACGTGGAGGTGCTTGCAGCCTTGTGCCTGGCGAACCTTCTCGGTGCCTGGGTGACAGCAATGAGGGAGGGCAACGGTGAAAATGTGAACAGGCTGTGACCTTACAATCAAAGGCTATTACCAAATACACACGCTCTGGGTCTGCTGAATAATCAAGATCAATGATCAGGTCTTTGAAAGAGAAAAGAAAAAATAATTGTCTGATCAGTATTATCAGAAAGAAATCAGTGAGATTTGTCTTTTAAAGTCACAGTCAATTCAATTTTCTGCCAGCTCAATAGTTTTCTTAGGAATCCAAAAGGCTGTGTTTTGTTTGGTTAAACCCCCAGAGAGCAGTGCTTGTGTTGTGCTGAATAAGACATATTGATGTTTGACACAAAGAGACTCTAGGAGCTCATTAACCCCGGGTTATTTAAAGTCTGCACGACTATCACATATTGTTCACATATTGACACGTACAGTTTGGGCATGTGTCCTCTTCAGTGTGATGTGGTGTATGCAGTGCCCGTTTTGTGTTGTGCTGCTTGTCACAAACTGGAAGACTGATTAAAGGGATGTTCTTTAATGTATCTCTCATTAGCAGAACAATAAATTCAAACAATCTCGATATTCCAATATGATTTAAATGTGCTGAAAGAAAATAAACATTCAGCTGAATTTGATGCATATTCACCATGATAGTGAGAAACAAGACTAAGCGCCTAAAGCCATGCTAGCAGCTGTGAGGCTCTGTTTAGGTAGTTTTACCTAGGGCAGTCATAAACATGAAATTTTAGCTGATTAATTGTCATTAAAAAAAATTATGATTAACAACCTTCTGCTCATTTTATGCCACAATTATAGTACAGGCCTAATACATTTCTGTTTGCCTGTTAGGCATGTCGCACAAATTTTAAATACATTTACAGAAAATGAGCATTTAACAGCTGTAATGATTATTTTACTTTATTGATTAACCGGTCTATCATTTTCTCGATCATCAATTTGTTGTTTAATTCACAATATATTATGAAATGGTGAAAAATTTGATCATTGATCATTGATTCCCAAAGGCCATGGCGCTGGCCTCAAATGTCTTGTTTTGTCCCCAACCCAAAAATATTCTGTTTATTGCCAGGTAGGAGTCCCAGAAAACGTTCGAAATCACAGAATTTGTAGATTTTTTCTTTACAAAATGACTTGTTTATTAAAAGTTTGCAATTTATTTAATAGTTGACAACTATTCAAATAATCGACTAATCTTTGCAGCTCTAGTGTGTTTCCATCCCATACCGTTACGCAAATTTTAGAAGTTAGGTGCGTCGAAATAAAATAAAAAAGCTAACTCTCTACTCAGGGGTCACTAAACCATAGCAGAGGAAGACGACGCAACAGGACGTTTAGAAGAGCACCGGTCAAATCTCAAACAGTGGAAAACGACATGAATATAGTGATGGAAATATGTCACCCCTGCTTGTTTCATCCCACTGTTTTTCTACATGTGGATGGAAACTATTCTGACGATTATGCAAAATGACTGCGGTCAGCTCAAATAATTGCCGAGCCTACTGCTACTAGACAAAATATACAAAATATAAAATCTAACCACAATCTACATTCTATCCTTGTTAAGATATTTCAGCCAGGGAAAAAAAGTGGACATCACACCATAGAGCCATTCTGCTAACATTGCTAACACTGCAACAAGGGAAAACAAAAGTGTTTTATCATTAAAAAAAATAAAACAGAACAAAGTACATACTTTCTATCATCAGTCCTGCTGTGAGTTAAAAACAGAATGACTTCCTTTTTTGGTGCCCATCTAAATTTGTGTGTTGTGAATCATGCAGGACTTGAAGAGGTTACTTAAGGATTGGTGGAAAGGTTGGAAGGACGAGGGCAAGGTAGAGTTGCAAGAGGTGGGATTTTGCAAGGTACGGCTTTTGTTTTTGAAACTGTATTCAATGTAATAAAGTATTAACGACCACTATTAATAATTCTGCACTTGAAAAGTTCAAATATTCCACAAGAAAGTGAATGGTCCCACCGATATTCGAGGCAAGCTGCTCTTTAGACCACACACTACACGTTAAAAAGCCGTGTTAAATCTATACACCTTTCCCTGAATAAACACTGTGTGCAAGTTAACAGTAAAGAAAATGTCAATCTATGTGGCATTGACCAGATGAATACCTGCCGTCACATGCTCTGACAACACGATGGACATTTTCAGAGGCTCTTTGCAGACTAAGTGACATACTGCTCATATTGTCCTGATTCCATCTTTGGCTGATTTTTCTCTCCTTCTGATGTACAAGATGAGTGATTGCCAAGTGCTGCTCTCAGCCGGGTGGCTCCCAAGGCAACGTTGCCGCTTCCTGTGCTTGTTTTCAGAAGGTAAACTGGATTGGTAGCATAACAGGCGTGAATCCACTTTCAGGCCTCTTCAGACAGAATAGCATTAAGCTGACAAGAGGCTGGGTTATTTGTTTCTTGTGATTTACCAGAAAATGTATGAAAATGTGATACGCATCTCTGCAGACAGCAGTAACACTTGATGACAGGAGTGTAGAGGAGTGACAGGAGTGTACTCTGGGTGCTTAATAATAAACGGCAACACTCAAAACAAAACAGGACATTTTTCAACCAATAGATTTATACATCATGGGTCGCATCCATCAAGGCAGTGCTTTATCTTCAACATCAGCATAATCAGCTCGTGTGTGGGATACAAACACACAAACACAACCTCCAGCATGCCCATGGTTCTCTAATGTCAGAGCAGTGAACCATGCTTCTGTCAGTCAAGTGGGCCTAATTACAGAAAATGAGCTGCCTCAAGGAACTGTACAGAAATCAGTCTTAAGCATTATTAGTTAAAGCTTCATTATTGGATTTATGGCCACTAGTTCACTAGAGAACTTCAGGTAAGGCTGACAGGTCGAGAACACCGAGGTCCACAGCTGTTTGTCCTGACAACAACAGGATCCAAGCTTTTCACACAGAAGTAACAATACTGAAGATTTTCATTCGATCAATGCTCTTTTTGATACTACACATGGTCTGCACCTTTCTGCATTTGCCCTTCAATGTATTTATATTCTGTTTAGCTCTCTTAACAGTAGTTTTTATTGGTAGTGGCGGAGTCCGCCATTTCCGCACTACTCTCAGGTTGCCTGCCTACACATAAGGGATTCACAAGAATCAATACATGCATGTAATCAAGCACAATTTTATCTCACTGATATGATTCTCACTATTTTCTAGAGTCCGACCCCTATTTCAGTCAAGCGAAATCGGTATAAGCATATATGGTTTCTGGTATGCGCCTAAATGAAAGCTATATGATATATGCAAGCTTACTCTACTCTACTTTTTTTTAATTTATATTTATCTATAATTATTAAAAAATAGCAGTAAAAGTTTTACAGATTCAGTGCACTGGTTTTGACTGTGAAGAATAAAGTTTATTACTAAATTGTTAAATATCCTGTTTCCAACTGCAAAACTGCAGTAGGTAATTTGAACATGCACAATGCAAAACCTTCCACTTCTCTCTCTGCCTCCCTGTATCGCTCCGCTAAGCACCTCCTACCAATCAGACACACACATTTAAAAGGAACTCTTCAATTAAATATTGTTAGTGACATGCAGTGGTTTAAATTTGTTATTTTACACCTAATTACATTGGAATAATATTTTTTTTTACTGCATCTTCAAGCTACTCCAAAACATTTCCTACTAAACTGAGCCAGTGTCTCTGCAGTGGTACACCTTGCTGTCATATGTTAACCAGAGCTCATCACACAGTAACTTCCTGGAGCAGCTGACCTCTGAGATACGGAAATTATGATGACAGCGTATTCAATCTTAATTATCCATGCTTGGCCAAAGTTTTGGCAAGGCTTAGAGACACAAATCTGCCAACATGTCAGTAAGCCTGACATTTGAACAAACCTCTGTTAATTTCTAACCTCATTACCAGACCATTACTTGTGTCAGTGACAAATTATTTAAGCAGAAGGCTATTAAAAATACCTCAACTATATTCAGCAAAAAGGAACAAAATTAAAACACACAGGTCAGAAATAGAACTAAAGATAATTTTTAATGACTTTCAAAATCGAGTATCAGCCAGGCTCTTAAAGGGATATGTTTTAAAAACTAGCATGGCAAGTTCAGTTTATTGTCAGATGTGACATTAGCCACGTTTCCACCACAAGAACCATTCTGAGGGACTGGGAGCCTTTAGAGGAACCCACCACAAGGACCAGGGCCTAAATTTCAGGGGACATTATTTTACCCCCAGATAAGGCAGGGTTTGCAGCATGAGTATTTCTGATCGGTCGAGTACTTGGCAGCATTTTATTTAGTTTTTTGTTTGGTGTACTTTGGCACATAGAGTTAGGATCAACATCAGCAGAACTTGAATCTCCTCCATACTAACTGTTTTTGCAGTGTCGAACAAATAATGATGCCTGTCCATGCCTTTATATGGTGTTATTGTTGTTGTACAACAATCCTGTTTCCTCTTTCAAAAGTGGCTAATTTGCTCATCTTTGTGGGTCTTTAGACTGCAGTGATAGGCAGACAACGATGAGCCGAAGGAGCCCTTTAATTCTTTCATTAATAGTTCCTGGGACCAAAAGTTCCAGGTGCTTTGGGTGGAAACATGGCTACTGATGATGCTAACAGCACACTTAAATTTCTACATACCAGCTCTGGCTGCGATGAGATGTGTTGTCCGACTGGGATCTTGAGCGTTAAGAAGCAGGTTCTTGCCAATCTTGGCCCCCAGTGCTTTGGCATGGTAGGACTCGCGGGTCCTCTCCATGGGGTAGTTGGTTGGGTACAGGCCGCTGAACACTAGCATCGTGCCCTCCAGTGTCTTGCTTTTCAGCTCTGGGACAATCTTGCGTATGTCCGGCGTTTCAGAGGCCTCCTTCCTCAGGTAGGCCTCATAGCGTGCATAGTACTCTGCGTGGATCCTCTCAAGCACTTCCTCCAGGTAGATCAGGTGATCGTCCTGGTCATTATCAACTTCTTCTTCCTCCTCCTCCTCATCCTCCATACTCTGGTCCAGCAGCTCCTCCCCCATGGTGACCCCAGATTGTTCACTATTCTGGGACTCCGTTTCTGGCTCTCTCCGATCTGAGCAGCCGTTCCCCAGCTCGGGGTCGGGGAGAAGAACTCCTGAAGGTTCTGCTGCGTCAGAGCTGGTTTCTCCGTCACTACGACCTTTACTGTCCCCTTCCTTTGCCTTGTCTCCATCACCAAGCTCTTGCGTGACTCCTTCCTGCCCAGAATTCTGTGCCTGGCCAGATTTGCCTTCACTGTCACTTTCTGACGAGGGAGGTTTTTCTGTAATCGAGTCACTGTCACTGTCACTGGAAAGGTCAAAGTCCAAGTTATTGGACTCGTGGCTCGGCGCTGAAGAGTTTGCACTGTCCTGTGCCTCTCGTGTCACCACTGTCCTGTTGCTATCATCGTCCTTAACATTTGTTCTGTCCGCCACCTGAGTTTCCCTCGACCCCGCCTCAGTCTCTGACCCTTTACTTTGTCCTGATTCATCCTCCACAACCTCTGCGGGATGTGTCCGTTCATTTGTTGGTACTCCCTGAGAAGACTGAGATGTCGTGGACTCTTCCTTTCCAGAAATACTGAGGTCTTTCGCTCTTTTCCTGGGGCCATTGTTTTGCTCATCTGCACCAAGTGTCCCCGCTGGTTCTGTGCTCTCTGCTGATCGACTCGTTGGGCCTCCTGCTGGAACAAGACAAGGCGATCACACTGTATTCAAGGACACATGCATCAGAATCAATAGGAGAGCCAACAGTAAGAACAGCTACAGATTGAAGGATTCTGCTGCCAATCAATCCAATTTACATCTGACTTCCCCATCCTGACAACCATAAGCCACCAGAATGTTGAATATTAAATAACTATTTATGAAATAAACAATCACATGAAGAAGCTGAAAATATACAAACAAAACAACAATTTGTGAAATAATTTAGGGAATTAAAACTCAACTCATTGTTATAAAATGTTCTTCCATTTTTATTTCAAAATGCCACTTCAAAGGTTCGAAAGGTCTGCTTTTTATTTCATAATGAGATTTTTCTCAATGGCACCTATATTTCAAGCCACTTTTCAAAATGTCACAATTTATTTCATAATGTCACTTTTAATGACAGCGGTGTTGTTAATGCCCTCTCACCTCTCTGCTAGCAAACTCAGCAACTGCAACTGCCATAATTAGCCAATTAGCACCTGTTAGCAAGAGCAAGAATAATGTCAAAGTAATTCTGAATCAAGTATCCTGCTGCTGCTGTAAAAAAAACAAAAAAAAACACAGTAGCAGACAATCAAACTGACGAATTCTATACATTTAGCTCAACAAGGCTGTACATGCTACCTACGCAGCTGGCTAGCTAGCTAGGTGTCAGTTCACTGTGCCTGTGTACTGTTTATTTAGAGTGGCAGCCTCTTGCTGATTGATTCTGATTTACATTTACATTGCTGTGGCCTTAACTAACACAAGCTAACGGGCTAAATTTGGCTAAATTAGGCACGCAGTCCGCAATTCTTTTTTTCCCCAGAATGGCAAAAATATGACATGAGTTTTAATAATTCCTCCATTATTTCACAAATTATTGATTCATTTATATATTTACACAAATGAGTTATATGATTATCTATTTCATAATGTGTTTTTATTTAATTTAATATTGAGCATTTTGAGATTCCACAGACTGCTGGATGAGAAAGCCTAAATGGAAACTTGGCTGGGGCTGCTCTTGCACACAAAAAGCAGTCAAAAATAAAAATGAATGCATTAATCAATTTAAAGTGGAGTGTATAAAGAAATATAAAGTGCTATACTTCTCCTTTACCTCCACCCAGTTGGTAAAAAAAAAGAGAAATCTGACTGGCCCCAGTTTAAAAATTAATCTATTCCCTATTTTTTCTGTTTCCTATTTTCCCCGCCAAACATCCTACCACATTTCTGTTGTTGTCCTCAGCTAACTTTCTTCTCAAAACAACACTGGTCAGAGCACTTAAAGTTAATCATTCAAATACCGCAATGCACAGCGCTATGGCATCGTTATAGAAACTGAAAAGCACAGGGCTGGATCGGGGGAGACTGCAGCTAAATAATCAGAGGAGGCAGGGCACGCTAGAGCAGGCACGGCCCAGTGGACACCAGCCTACAGAATATGAATGCAGCAAGTAAGACTGTGGGCCAAACTTTTCCACACTGTGTAATACATTTTGAAAAACAAAGAGGCCTTTTTATTCCTTACATTGCTTGCAGCATCTCAGTATCAAGAATAACTACTACTAATCTACAGGACGGTGACTCAGTGTTTTTATTGATACATTACTGATACACTATTTAACAGCACATAACGATTCACATGGTTTTAATTAAGGATGATAACAAGCCACATGAGCCCCCTCTGTAGTCAGAAGTATACCGACATGTCCAGTATATAACCTTGTGTGCTTAAAGCTGCACGAATCAATATTTTTATATTAACAATGGATCATACGACTACGTGTAAGGGATGACTCACAGCGATCACAAGTAACACTGATGACATTTATTTGAATTTTAAAAGCATGAGTGCAACAGAATATTGACCCAGGTTGTGCTGGGTACCAAGATTGCTCAACTGTTATTGGAGCATAAGGCAATAAAAAAAAAATATATGTAGTCGCTGCCACCAAGAGCTGATCCTATGTGCGAATGTGCGTACATCCCTCATGTGATCGAGATACCAACTTAAATCATTTAACTTGCAAAGCAGCAGGAGAGCTGCTTGAGGCAGAAAGTATCATATAGCAAATTTGTATTTGCATTGGACCAAATCTGCTTTGGGCAAATTGAAGCTTGTGTATGAAGCAAATAAACTCTCTGTTCTCTCTTTGCATTTATCAACAACATAAGGGGCATTAGTGAGCCTGGCAGCTGTTGTTACAAGGGATCTGTACAACCAGGAGTTATCATTAATTGATGTGACAGCCCGAGAGTGGGTGTAATCCAGGGGGGTCCTGCAACAGTCCCCAAGGAGACACGCTGGCTGGCTCCGAGCAGCGGCGTTTCCCTGCTTCGATGATGAAGAGAATAACAGGATCCCCGTTATGAGTTAAACACAGGGGGATATAAAGAGGTCAAAGTATTGGAACCCTTTACAACGATTCGTCCTTGTTCATTGACAGGTGGCTTTGATTCATGATGAGGTTTGTGGACAGAGGTGTGCAGGCTCATCAGGATGTTCGCTGCACATGAATGCAGTGTTGATGAGTTGGTCCAGCCCGAGAGTCTCTTTATAATAAATGACAAACGAGGGACCTAACAGAGTAATCATTTAGCTAATATACAGCAAATCTGTTAGGATAAATGTTAACAGTATTTGAATAATTTCCAAACCATTTCCTCTGTGCGTAAGCTCTCAGATCCACTATTAAAATGTTTCAAACTTTTTCCTCCTCCGGAGGTAATTTAATGGGATGTTCAGATTCATGCAATTATCCAACATATTTAAAAAGAAATCTGTGTGGTTCTCACTGAGGAGATATGGTATTTATTAGATGTATCTAATTGGTTTTACAAATATTCTCCTTAGCTTAAAGCCATTTAGCCAGACCTCACTGCTGCTGTCTGATTATACTGTCCTACCATCATTGTGAATAAAGTTATCTAGAACAAGAGTTCCAGTGCTAATAACAGCAAAATACAGTTTCACTTGGTGGCTCCAGCTTCCTTCCTTTTAGACGCAATTGTTTGAAACATATGTTGGACGTTCCACCCGGTGATGGAATATTTTCACCAAAAATGTCATTGTGATTCAGTGTAAAAGAAGTCCTACGTCTGGAGTCATCCATGTATTTTGATAATATTTACGCATTTAAGTTCCCATGAAAAGCAGAGCGGAGCGCTTCTTGCTTACATGTTTCTGGTAAAACAGGAAGCTAGGGACAGACATTGATTGACGTTTACAGGGGCAAAAAGCGCTGTGTGTTACGACAGTCCTGTCAAGCAGCTAAGCAATCCATGGATGTAACACTTGGGGGGGAAGCGGTCCTGTTAGCTGACTCTTCCCAGGCTCAAAGCTCCCAGTGTTCCCAGACCGGAACAAAAAACAACCTCCGAGACCAACGGAGGCCAGTTCGATGACGAGGAATAGGCTACAGGATAGGGGCGGTGTTTTTGTTGGGTTTGGCACCCAGCACCCCCGGGTAACTGACCTAAAAAGTTTGCTAGCTTGGTGAACACGGCGGGTCACCGGGACCAACACAGCCTCCAAGACCGACAAGGAATTCAACAAGGAGGTAGCAGTGATGTTGAGAGGTGCGTGTCCTGCGTTTCTGATGCATTAAAATCACCAAAGATGCGCCCTGGGGAACACTGTTTTTTCCCTGATACTGCCACAGTTTGAATGACCATATTGTGATATTAGAGTTTTTTTGTGTTTCACCTGGCTGCCACTGAGGGGTAGTTACAGTTAACCTACACAAACCCTAAGATGCTTAGTTACTCTCCTTTGTCAGCCATAAAGTGTGTAGATCAGCACGGGTTACAATATTATAGTAACTGAAAGGCTGTGTGTTGTGTTTGCTGCCACAGAAAATAAATAAAAAGTCAGTGTTTATGTAACGTTAATAGGGAGTCTTCTTGTACTCTTCACAGTAGAGTTGGTCCAGACTGTGAAAAGCTAGCCATCTGTTCATCAGGAAACTCGTGTAATTTAATAACCAAGAGGTGAATCTGAGCAACCAGGAGATATCGGGGGAAAACCAGAAAATATTTTCTTCACAAAATACAATCCAGCTTCACCCAAATCAGTGAATAAAGTTGTCAAGTTGTGCTTTTGAACAGTGAGACATGTTCAACAGAAACACTCCAGTCCGCTCGCTCCGAGTGAGCAGATATATTCTTCCACGCTCGCAGGAAAAGACAAACTCTGTCGTAACAAAGATGAGATTTATTAATAGATGAGAATATCTACAAAACGGCTGTTGGGCCGGATACTGGTGTGGAGGCGACATATGGCACAACTCATATAGAACTGCAACAAGTATCAAGTAATAATCGCCAACTATTTTGACAATCGTTTAATTGGTTTAAGTCATTTTTAAAATACAAAAAGTGAAAATTCTCTGATTACAGCTTCTTAAGTGTGACAACTGTCTGGTGACTTTACTCCTCTCTGACGGTAAACAGAAAAATTCTGAGTTGTGAGCAATAAAAGACATTTGAGGACGTCACCTTGAGTTTTGGGAAACACTGAACAACATTTTTCACCATTTTATAGACTAAACAACTAATTGATTCATCAAAATACAAATCAACAGATTAACCGACTATGAAAATAATTGTTAGTTGCAGTCCTGAACACATATGTGATCAAAACACAACATTTATTTTGA
>JAJHUR010084204.1:7010-17173 GCA_027495735.1 Lutjanus campechanus
ACCATGGACAAACAAAAAAGAGCTGTAGTCACAGGCTTGCAGAGGTGACTGTGACCACTGAGCACAGCAGTGAAGGAATCAGGGGTCATTTAGACTGAAGATTTGGAGAAACAGAAACCCGTTTGATTGAATGCCTGCTATTGATAGTACATTAAACATATTTTATTAAACATGCATATTTAAACAATGTAACAGTGCTTCTACTTGAGTTCAGTTTTTAGTACTCTTTTCATCACTGGTAATTGTTACAGTATTTCTGATGCACTAAAAGGGGACAGCTCAGTTTGGGAGTAAAGTTATTTTTTCCATTGCATCTGAACTATTTGTTCTATGTTGGATGTTAAATCTGGGTTTTATGTTTAATGTTACTTTTTGTCTTATTCTGCGAATATTGTGACGTGAAGTGTGTTGCTTTTGACAAAGTTTAATTTAATTAGCTTTAATCCATTAATAGTGTCTTATTCTGTTTAATTTAGTCTGCGGGGAATAATTTAAAGGTCTTACCTTAAAATCATTAAGCGCAGATTCACACTGATGAAGATTAGACCTCATACAACCTTCATCGCTCTTCCCTCCTGCACACACACACACACACACACAAAAACACACACATTGAACCATCGGGCTACTCTACACTCCTCTCCGTCTCCCACAGCGATCTCAGGGGAAGGCTATGTAATGCGGCACTGCTGAGAACGCGCCATGAAAATATAAATACAACCTCGCTGCATTTCAACCATGTAAATAAACAGGGCCACCCAAATTTCCAATTAGAGCTGGTGTGGAAGGCAGGAAATGGAGTAGACAAGATGAGACCACACCCCCTCCTCTATCCTCCGCTCCTGCAAAGAGTCCAGGTCCAGGTCATGGACATGGGACAGTGGCGATAGAGAAGGAAATACAGCACTCAGCACCCCACTTGAGACTCCAGCTGCACCTGTGCTCCTCCTCTCATTACCTCTCAAGGATGGGACTCAGACAGGCTTCCACTAAAGTCAGATATGGGCATGGAACGAATGCATGGGATTTGATATTTATACCAATGAAATCACAATAATCTTGGTAACTTTTTTGGTTCACATGTCTTCAAACATTTCATTTACTTCATTTCTACTTACACCAGTTTGCATTATCAGTCCCATCAAGGTTATCAGGCGATTCCTATCAGGCTGAAATGAGGCATTCTCACTGTATTCTGCGTCTTCTTGGAACAGCTAGGCACCATTATTACGCAGCTAAGCCCTGAGACCACCCAAGCGCCGGGGTCCAGTTGTGTGAGTGAGGCAGAGGCAGGGTCCGTGTTGTGATAAGAAAGACAAGCCTGCTCTGAGGAGAGATGGTGCTTTGATAGTGCAGCGAGGTTCGCCTGATAGCTGCTGGATCAAAGTCTGATAGACTCGCCTGGCATCCACTGGGTTCAGCTCATGTGCCCGCTGGTCAGTCGCTGCTGCAGCTGTGGTCAGTCTGCAAACATCATGGGGCCTATTAGTTAACATAAACATACAACTTAGTGTAATTACCCCAGAGAGTCAAAGAGCTGTGTCATGAAAGTCACTTTCACTCCAGATATGGCTGTGAGGGATATCACCATGTTTCTTAATGACTATAATTCACCCGGAAAGGGCAGAGCTCATTTAGATAAAGTCTGATGGAAGAATATGAGCTAATGATTTGCGCTGTCTGTGTATGTATACACATATGTATCTTGAACAATTCGATAACTTTGTCCTTAGATGGCACCAACACAGATACCCCAAAACTGTGTCTTCGGAGGAAAATTCTTCGTGTCCATCGTCCATTGTTCAGAGTTTATGTTTGATTGGTCTCTGACTGCACTGTCTCTTTCCTCACAGGCTCCCAAGCAGCCATACAGGAAACAGACAGTATAAACACAGGGCTCGGGAGATTCTCTCTCGCATCGACTCTGAGCTGCAGAACCTCAATGTAAACACACAAAGATACTGGCTACTCATTTTGGGAACACTTGTAAAACTATGAGCCATCGCACTTTGACCGACTTGTCGTGGGAGGAATAGATTCAAGAATATATGCAGGAGACGGCGTTGTCCTCTTTTACTGAATATGATGGATTTCATAATCATGCAATGGCCTTAATAGATTTGCCAGATATTATGTAAGTTGACTCCTCTCACACAAGAAAAGTCTACAGTCACACTGTGGCTCTGTGTGGAAGTGTAAATCCACTGTAATGTCACTCATTCCTTTTAGGACTACCATTTTGAAGCTTTGAGTTTGGCATTATGAAGGTTGCCATCTTTTTATTTTTCAACTAGAGCATGTGCAGTACTGACAAGACTGTGGAGCTGGTGGGTGATATACTGCAAGTTGGGTGGTGCTGGGTATTGGCTTGTCCATTCAGCAGGAAAAAATGGTGGCTTGCCTGGCTGCAAAGTTTGTCAAAGTCTCTCAAGTTTTGCAAAGTTTCTTTAAGCCTACTACTAAACGGTACACCAAAATATGTTTCTGAAAATATTTGAGGTGATAAATAGGCAATGTAGTACCAGAATCTTGATTCATAATTGATCAGCACTGCCTAAATTGAGTTTCATGAGCTGAACGGACTCACTGAGAATGGCTTGTCAATCACACAATATACCGTCATCTATTTTACTCTAAATAGGACCAAAATTTGCTGTTTTGAATGAGACTTGAAACTAGTGATGGAGACCATAAACAGAGGAGTCGTCCCCTACTGGCCATTATAAAGAATGCATGTTTAAGGCATTTTGAACATTGGCTTCACTTTTCAGACTTTGAAGCTCTGTCCACTATTTATTGTACAGTCTATGGGTTTTCTTTGCTGGTACTTTGAGCTAAATGCTAAAGTTGCCTTGCTAACATCCCCACGATGGCAAAGCATGCTGGTGTTTAAGCAGGTGATATTTACCAAGTTCACCATCTTGTTTTAGAGTGTTAGCATGCTAACATTGTCTAATTAGCGCTAGAAGCAAGCATTTGGTCATAAAGTTATGTACTGGAAAAATTTGGAGAAAAAGTTATGGGATCACTAAATTTGAACATGAATATCAGTACTAAATTTCATGGAAATCCATCCCAGTAATTGTTGAGATATTTCGCTCAAAACCACAAATGTCAACTTTGGCGTTACAGGAAAAATCAGGGATTCTCCTCCCTCTTCTCATCCCTCTCCCGTTCTCTCAACCCAACCGGTCGTGGCAGATTGCCACCCACCCACAGCCTAGGTCTGCCAGTTAAAAGGGAGTTTTTCGTCACCACTGTCACCAAGTGCTTGCTCATGGTGGGAATTGTTGGGTCTCTGTGAATAATAAAATTTAATAAAATCTAGACCTGCTCTATATAAAAAAGTGCCCTGAGAGGACTTCTTTTGTGATTTGACACTACAAAATTGACCTGACTTCACCAAAGCCATGAATGTCTGTTTAAAATTTCATGATAATCCATCAAATACTTGTTGAGATATTTCAGTCTGGACCAAAGTGGTGGCGTGACTGACATCACTACCCCTAGAGCCAAACAGCTAGCGTAGCTAAAAAGCTCAAGTAGAAGAGGATATTCGCATTAGAAGTTAGTCATGGAGATAATTAAGAATCAGAAAACTGTGTCGTGAGTTGTCTCTGAATGGACAAAGTAAACCACAGGTCAAAGCTTTCATGAGTCATGCAGTCAGAGTTTAGTCAGTCTACCAGGCCTCTCTCTTGCTATTTTATGTTCCACAGTTCAGGATCCAGACCGCCAGACTGGATTTGGAATATGAGAAAACACAATAACGCGGCATTAATTCTTAAGTGCACCGCTGCAATTACATTCTTCGAGGTGTAAAAATGAAAAGGACACACTGCAAACTTTACACTAATATTGACCTTCCATTAAATGAGACTTAAAGCTTTCTGTCCTGCTTAAATGTTAAGACCTGAGCGAGCCCTCTGGGGAATGTATTTTTAACAGCAGCGTGGTGGTTTTAACAACCTCGGTTAGAACAACACGCTGCAGACCGGTGCAGCAGGGAAACACCCCGGTGCTGGATTAAATGGCCTGCTGAACATCAGTGGGAACAACATCAAGGTGTGTTTGCCTAGAGAATATTCATTTGCTGTGTGATAATAAAGATTAGTGACAAGCTGCTCTGTCAATAGAATATGAATGGAGCTCTTGTGTGCTGGGCTTCAGTTTTAATGTTGTTTGAGTCGATCTAGTCAAAGTTGTGACTTTGTCTCCTAGCAGAGAGCATTGCTACTACATGCAGTAAGTTGTCTGGAAAAAAACAGAATCTTCTGGATGTTGAAAATATGCAGTGTGCTGGTGTTGTGACCATAGAAGGCAACAATTTAGCGTCATATAATTCAGCCGAGTGTAAATTGTTAGGTCCATTGCTAAGATGTTTTTTCTAAATATGTAAAACAAATTCCATTAATTTTTATTATGTTTTATAAATTGACTTTAGGTCTGAACAAATGATAAAATGTATGTTGTTTTTAAAAAAAGAAATGAATCATAATTCGAGCCTGTAACTGGTAGGTTATATTGTAAATGCTACTTTAATTATTTTTTAGATGTAATTACAAAGATTACATAAAGTCTAATAATTACTTATTCTTTGTTATATTATTTCATGAGGTAGAGAGAAATGGCCTCCACTCACCTTGAGAAAATGATTTATAAAGGAGAGCATCAAAGCAATTGCAACAAAATGTTTTGAAAACTACTTGGTGTGTGATGTTTTTATTTTTCATTTTTGATTTTATGATATATGAATATATCTGAATATATGTTTTTACTGAAAATATACCAAACTTTGCAGAATATTCCCACCTACATCAAAACAATAAACACAGAATTTATTGATATGGAACCAAACCCAAGTTTAATTTAAAAGGTAGAACATTTATTAAAATTATAATGCAGGCTGTAAGATAAGATGATATGATTTATTGATCTCCCATACTGGGGAAATTCAATTTGACACAACAGCACAAAAAGTAGCAACAATAGTGTAACATATATTATTTTATATAATCTGTAACATTTGGGATGGAAATTCTTTTATTTGTATTCAGGTAAAATACTTTTATGCCATGGCATTAACTCCCTACTTTATTTATGCTTTAAAATCATTGCTTACTGATCAAGCAATGTAAGATATAATATCTCACAACAACTGAGCAGCTAAACAACTCGGTTTTAATGTATACTAAACTGTAAAAACCCTTCTAGAATTGATCTTTCCAAGAACATAAATACAAATTTCTTTTGCCATATATTTTATATATCAGAGTTCAGAACACATGAGGTATAACTTAGCACTGGACTAAAACACTGGTTTGGTTTTTAAGAAAAGTTATAGGAAAGTGATTTTCAGCAGATTCTGTGCTGTGTTTATTGTAAAAAAAAACACTGAACTAATACATAGAGAATAAATATTTGTATAAACCTCATTATTTGCACTTCACCAAATACAGATCACTGAGCTGTCATTTACATAGAAGTTCCTCTATACCTAACAGTATCAAAGCATGGCATAGACTTATACTAATAGTTTTGAAGACCAACAAGTTTGTTTGTGTGTTTCATTTTTTAGTCAGTTTACACATTACGTGAGTTCAGCTGAGACACATGGGATCATCTAGTCTCTTCTTCCCCAGCAGGGGGCATGGTTCAACACACACGTGTGACCATTTTAAAATGACATTTGTCCAGCTGCATGCTTATGTATGTTTTTATCAGTACTTCACTGAAAAGATGCAGGATTCTTCTGTAATTACTTGAATACCAAACCTACAACAAAGGAAGTTTTATTTCTAAGCAGAGTGGTTTTTAGATCAGCAGATGTTGATACAAGTAGCCTACACAAAATTATGTTGGTCACAAAATATAGGATGTTTATCCCGCCAGTAACTAAAGGATCCAAAAGAACACATATGTTATCATTAAAACGGTTGATTAGAAATTTGAATAAGCTGCCCTCTGTGCACCGTATAACACCCATTTAATGTTCTGTGTTGGCAGTTTGTGTGTGTGTGTTTGTGTGTGTTGTGGCATTTCAGTTTGGACTGCATCAGACCTTTGATCCTCCCACTGTCTGTGTTTCTCTGGCACAAACAAAGCTTATCTGCTCATTAGTAAAGTGCCACCTAAGTTCTCCTTCCTCAGGCTCTCACAGCTCATTTACATGTACACCAAGACATGACCTTGCAAACTCATTTGCAATGTCTTTCTACATTACAAATATTTCCTCCAGCACAAAGTCATTAGTCAAATGCTTTATGAAGGATTATTTTCAGGAGGCAATAAACATTTTTCAACACGCTGTTAATCAGGCTGTTTTTTAAAGGCCCAGCACGATTTGATAAGCATAAAAATCAAGCAAGTGTTCACAGATATGTTACTATAACTTTAAGACAGGCTACTGTACTGTCCATGATTTTATTATACAGCAGCTGCCCCAATGCAGCACGATCTGTGGATTAGTGACAGGGGCACTGTTTCTTGTTGTGAGCCGTACCAATTTATTTTTACCCCCACGGTGGTGAGGTCGAGACAGAAATATCAGAGACAGTTACATGAAAGAAATAAAGTCTGAATTATCTGCAATAAATAATACCAGTAAGTGAGAAAAGTGTTTTTTTTAATGACCTTTTAACGCCTCGGGCAGAATCTGGCTCACAATTAATTACATAAACTTGAGTTTAGAAAGATAAACACCTTGAAATATGGTCAATTTATACAGTTCCTAAGTGCAAGTAATTTCAACTCTCTATGGTACTTAACTGTAAACATTATGTCATGAGGAAGTATGTCTTTAAAGCCACTGAGCTTTTCCTCTAAGTGGCTCACTGACTATAACAATGTCAATGTCAATGCAAACCTAAAAGTAAATACATATTCTAATTTTATGAATTGCTGCTGTTAAACGGTTTTTGGGGGATGTTTTTCCTTATCTGAATCAACAATCTAAGAGCAACAGATTGTAAAGCCTCTTCAGGAAAATTAGTGATTTGTGAGAGGCCTTTATAAATAAAACTGACTTGTGTATTTTTACCTAACCTTAAAGTTTTGTTACAATTGCTAACCAACATCGGTCACTACTGAAGCTACTTTTTCAAAACTCTTCATACAATCTACATTACTAGTTTTGGCCAAACAGTTCATGTCTCCTCCAAAACTCACTCAAACCACCAAAACACTTCATACATGTCTGAAAATAAGCTTTCGGCCAAAATGCTGGCAACAATTCTCACTCAGACAGACACTGTCACTCATGACACACTGATTTAAAAACATTAACAACAGGGAGCATTATATAAATGAATTTTCAAATAAATCAGTATTTTATTGTAGAATAAGAACTTTACTGACTGTACTAAAATACATGAATCAATGATGAATGAATAAATCAGAAATGCAGCAGTTTGCTTCAATATCCCTTATTTATTCAATATATTTGTATATAGTAATTTACTGCACTTAAAAACTAAAAAAGTTGAAACAAAAATAATTAAATGAAATCCTGAAATTCCAGGGTTGCAATAATAATTACCAAAGTTTCTGCTGAAGTTGCAATCAGCTGTGTTTGGAATGAGCATTATTTCATTTTATTGAAAATAACCTGCAAATATTAATATTTCAATATAGTCACTGCAGAAATTAGCTAACTTTGCCATCTTTCTGTTTGAATGTTTTTTTTTAAACAGTATGTTGCCAGAAAATGTGCTGCAAATAGGCTGTGTTGAGTGGAGTATGAATAAGAAAAGAGTTCATGGATTTTGGAAAATGCGGTCATTGAGTGCATTTTGTGTGGAAGGAATGGAATATGATTCACAGTTTGGTCCACAAAGACTTATGTTTTGCTGACAATATGCCTTCAGTTTGGACCAGTGTTAACAGTTGAAGAAAACTGTAAGTTATTATCTAACATTCACAAAGAATTTATACTGCATTTCACTAAATACAAAAGCCTTTCAATGCATGTGAAAGCTGTGCCCTAATAGGCAAATACACCTCTAATTGGTCATTAAATGGTCTTTGTCAACTGAGAGATTATTATCTACATTAAGTTTTGTAAATGTGTAAATAACACACACCCTCATTCTAAATAGGCACAGTGGTAATCAAATTTAATTTGACAATTGCTCAGTTTTATGACCGCCTGTCTTCCTCCCCCTCTTTTTCATCTGCTGATTTCAATGAGTGAGGTTATATAATTAATAACCACATCTAACGTTCTTGTTGTGGATTGAGTATTAACAGTAGTTTTGGCTCGTGTCTTTCTGAAGGTTTTGGCAATGCTACAAGCATTACTCTCTCTCAATAGTCTGAAAAATTGAGAATGTAACTCCAGGGGATTGCATGAGGTTTTCTTCCTCGTTTCTCTCCTTTAGATTGTTGGCCGACATTGTATGCATGCACGCATGCACGCACACACGCACACACGCACACACACACACACACACAATTATATAATCTGGGGCCAATCCCAAATGTGAATTAAAAGTAAACCGTTAATCTGATATATGCATGAAACCAGTGTTGAGATACTAAAATAGGTGTTATGGGGACTCTGGATGGACTTCACTTGTTGGTCTAAGTTAAGCTTTTTGTCAAAGATAGTTTTAAGAGGGGAAGTGCTTGCTGGAGGTGTCTGGACCTGTGATAATGGACTGAAGAACCTTTTCAGGGAGACAGTTAACAGTCAGAATAATTTGATTTGAATATTAACTAATTTATTATTTTATATTACAGGCAGGTTTGCCGTCTTCATGCATCCTGCAAAACCATTTCACTCTCTCTTTCTCTGCCTCTCTTCATCCTCTCCGAGTGCTCTTTCCAACTTGATCCAATAAACAACAGCTTGCTCAATAGAATGATTAATTGCTGATTGTAGGTAATTTATCATGTAACCAGTGCAGCCATGTAGGGACAATGGAGCAAGCTTGGGTTAAACCGGGAAACATGGAACATATTAGTCACATTATCACACTGTGTATAAAGAAGGAGTGTCACTATTGCACTAAATGCTTTGATTATAACAGCGATAATTTAGATATCTGCCCCTTTTAATGTTGACATTATTTCTCAATTAGTACTGCCTATGTTTGCTTGTGGTCACGGTTATTATTTACAAATGAAAAGAAAGATAAAACCAGGAATTCAGTTTAATAAAATGGCTAAAATTACTTCTGCAAGAACTTTGTCACACACTGTGTCACATTTCAGGTGGTGAATTCCCCGTTTGAGAGTGTGACTCTCTTTATTTGTAACTCCGACTCTAGAGGGCCCTGTAGTCAGAGGTGGAGACGACTGCTGTGCCTCTGTAGCGTGACTGGGCAGAGCGCAGCTGTCGAGAGGTGTGGAAAGACCTCTGTGCTGCTCTCAGCTGTGAAAACAGTTAACAAGAAGCCCCTGACACACACATGAACACACGCACACACACACTGATACTCACACAAACAAACAGACACAGAGAAATTTGTATTGATATGTTAGTCCTTATGACTTTGAATCTATTAATGATGAAATCTTGATCATGTCATAGATTACAGCATCAATATTGGCTAACGTTCTTCGCAATTGTAAACGAGAAGTTACTGCTGATATAGTACAGGTTGAATTTTTTATCAGTTTGTCACAATATAGCACAGAAACAGCTTTTCCCAGTGTTGTAAATCATTTTAGCAGTTCCCTATAGCTACTTTAGTAAAGCATGTTTTTAAAAAAATGGGTATTAGCCATTACTGAGTCAGTGAGCTGATCACAACTATAGCATGATACAGCAGTTCACAGCTAAATTACACAAACTGGTAGCAAATTGCAGCAGAAATTCAAATGCAGCTTTTAAATATGATTCAATCACAGATATACAAAAGGATTTGTGCGGCAACCACTTCACAAACAAAGCAAGGCGTTGCTCAAATACATAATGTCATGTACTTTCTAATCTTAAGGTACACATTGTCTTTGCTGATATCTGTGGTTTATAAAGGACTAGGTGACATATTTTACATAATGACACATTTAACCAGGACATTCCATCATATGGGCTATAAAGGGGAGAGTGTTTCACCGTTTATTGTTCCAAAGTGTAAAATGTCTCCTTGATTACTTGACAGTATCAAATATATATGTTTAAAGTTTAACCAAGGCACAGCCCATAAATCAAGTCATTT
>JAJHUR010084205.1:7540-30223 GCA_027495735.1 Lutjanus campechanus
TTTTTACAAGATTTAGTTGACTAAAATCTTGTGACATTGAATCAACTAAAACTAAACATTTCAGACATTACATCGAAACTGTTCTACAGTAGCCTAGATCGGACAAACCAAATACTGGCTCTAAATAGGGCCTTTCACATTTTTGTGGCCATGGTATGTTCTCCTACAAGCCTGGAAGGGGAGGGTGAGACAAGTGTAATTCAGTTGGTTACAATCTGCAATATCACTTCTAGATGCCACTAAATCCTGCACACTGCTCCTTTAAAGGACAGAGTAAACCTGGCCAAAACATGGGATTAACTGTACTCCTCAAATCACACATGCAGTACAGGCAGCAGCCTCACATCAACACATGTGCACACAAATGTTTTCACCCTGACATTATTGTTCACACATGCATGCAGAGTCACACTCTTTTTGTCAATCTCCTCGCAAACACACGTATAGCACATACAGATGTACAAACACACAGCCAAATGTGCATCTAAATGCTAAATCCATACCCCCACAAACTCACAAACACTCATGCAAACACATGTATAGTCCTATGAGGCAGCAGGATATGATCTCTCCAGGTCTAAAGCCTGCGCTGTTTTTCTTGGCACTGCACACAGCAAAGCCTGCTGGGGGATATGCAGCAGCTCAGTGGTCAAACGGAGCTGGCCTTACCCTCAGTACAGAACATACAGAAATACACACAGGACACTTTCCAATCCATCTTCATCTCCGAAACGCTCAAACAGAGTCGGACACAGCGCTAATGTGCGGTTGAGTACGAAGAGGAAGGATACTGCACAGTGACTGCACAAGGCCACACACACTGTCCGGCCTGTGTGTGTCTGTGTGTGTGTGTGTGCCCTCGTCTGTTGGCAGAGGTTAATCCCAGTCCCGTTCGTATACCTCTGTCTGACAGATAACTGCTTGATGGTAGGAAACATATGGACAGTAGGACAATAGACAGTGGCAAAAGACTCATAGAGAAACACAAAACTCTCCTCTGCTGCACGAGGAAAGCAGTCAGCCCCTTCCTCGCTATTTCCTCTTTACCCCCCCTTCCTCTTCTGTTGCATATAAGTCTTCTCTAAATTGTATTACACTGTTCTTTGTCTCCATCTTGCTTTTTTAAATTTTGTTATTATTGCATTAATCCTTTCTTCTGTGTAACATTTTCAACATGTTTTTCCTCTCAACTCACCTGTCTTATGTTTTGCTTTTGCTTACTCCTATCTTTCTCCTCTTTCATGGCACCTCTGTCTTCTGTCATGCCTGCTGTGTATTTATGACTGAGGTTGTTTAAGTTTATCTGTGGACGCCAGATGTCGGCGAGCGTCAGAGCTTCTCTTCCCTGAGCATCTGCAAACCACAGAGTGTGTGTGTATTATGTTTCCCTTATTAGTGCTGTCAGATATGCGTCCGTGTATGTGTTATATTCTTAGGTTCGCAGTTGACTGTGGTTAACTGTGTCAGTGCCTGAATGAGGCCTGCATACATGTGTGTGTGTGTGTGTGTGTGTGTGTGCAGTGAGATAAAGTGCTATTGCAGGCGATATGTAGGCTATAGGCTGCTACAACAGACTATCTTTAGTTCCTGGCTCAGCCTCACTGTTGCAGCCCTTTATATTTTTTATCATTATCTGTGTATACAGTGTTGTGGTGAGTAGCAACGGTTTAGTCATTTATTATCTTAATATTTTAAATATAAAGTGCAGGTTATTTTTAGCCATGCTAGCAGCATGGCCCTATAGATGGTGATGAGGCCATTTAGTCAGTCTGTTAATGTAGACTAAAATATCTCAAAAACTATGAAATGGATTACTGTAAAATTCTGTACAGTCATTCCCCAGAGGTTGAATGTTGCGGACTGTGAAGATTCCTCTCGGGCCATATTCAGGTTAAAGGTCCAGTGTGTAAGATTTATGGCGGTTATTGGAAGAATATGGCATGAATGGAAGATAATATTCACAAGTATGTATATATTAGTGTATAATCGCCTGAAATTAAGAATCGTTCTTGTTACCTTAGAATGAGCCTACAGAGGCTGCAGGCTGTCTTCCATAGATCCATCATGCCGCACTGCCATGTGGTGACGTCGACCACCAAACACAGGCTCTAGATTGGGCCAATCTTGCGTTTTACACGGCCAACGTAGGTTCTCCTACATGCTTGACAGGGGAGAGTGAGACGAGGTGTTTGCTAAATAGCAAATGTTAGCATATGTCATTGTGAGCATGTTAGCACACTGATGTTAGCATTTAGCTCCAGGCACTACTGTGACAGAAAGCATCACTGAAAAGCTAGCATGGCTGTTGCCTTGAAAAGTTGTAGTCTTAAAAAAACAATTGACAACTGACCGATGCAAAATTTGAACAGAGAAGAAATATAAATAACAAAATCAGTGTAATGGCCTATTAATGAAAACTGCATTCTACATATTTCAAAATCCCTTTCTCTTAACGTCAAAATGTTTCTGCTGATAAATATCTAGGTTGTATGTATAGAGCACTCCATTCAATAAAATGTGATTTGATGCATCCCATAAAAGGCCTTTTGGTCATTGTTGATTTTTTTTTAGATGGACCTTTTTTTAAAGTAGCTAAAATACCGTCTGCTGCTGCTGTTGCTTAGTTTCCATTCTGATGCCTGTCTCTGCTTCTTCAAACTGGGGACGTGGTGACCAGCATCTACCACAGGTAATAAGATAAGTACCTCATACAACCCCACTTCAAATAATTCAAACTCCATTGCTAAATATCAGGAAGTGAATGAGTGAATAAATTTGGATCCAGTGTATATTCTCCTTTTTTTCAGCACACCATTAGGAACACACATGTAGGCCCACCTTTGTGAGATTTAGCTTCTGCTGCGACCTTCTGTCAAACAGTGTATGTGTTAACAAGTGCTTGCTGATAAAACAATGAAGTGATTAAAAGAAATGCAACAAGACATGAAAGTAGCTCCCATAATTCATTGTTAACTTCCTCTTCTTTATCTGTCCGCAGAGATCAGAAGCCATACAGACAGATCAGAGCTAAGTGATTGAGCTTTGGAGCACTGACTTCACTGGCAGCAGGTTACTTGGCATTCAGACTGAACACAGACCCTCCTCGACACAGACATATTCAGCTGAAGGAAGCCTTTGAAGCGCTCACTGCGGTTTGTAAATTGATGAAAACTTTAATGGCGGCAATGAAGCCAGCAAAGAGCAAAACAAATGTGTGATTCATCTTCAAGGGCCCTGAAGTAATTGTTTCAGAATGCTTTGACCTTGAGCCAGTAAACTCAGGTTGAACAGCTATAAAAGAGGCGAGGTTGTTCGGGAACAAACAAACAGGCGTGCCACAAACATATGTCCTAAATTATACCCACAACAATGCACTGTTGCATATGAAAAATAATGTTAATGCAACTTATTCGTGTATGCATTTGTTTCATTTTTTGTATCTATGCACCTCTAAGTGTGCTGGTGAGTGCTGTGATGGAGTGAGTGCGAGGCTGCAGGGTGTACCAAAGCTCTTATAATGACTAACAGGCCGGTGTAGCTCGTGGCCATCGAGAAAATGTTTATTTTGATGGATAAGCCAAGAGCGGCCAGCTGGTTTGAATTGGGAACAATACTGGAGATTCAGCCTGCATATGGTTTTGATTTTTAGCCCTCCCTCCTCCTCAGATTCTCCCCTTTCTCCATCACCCCCCTTTCTCTCTCCATAGGCCACTTCTGCCTGTATCTTCATTTCCTGGGGATCCTGCTATCCCTCACCTCATGATCACTCTCTTATATTTTTTTGAGTCCTGTCACCCTCCCGTACTCCCCCTACAAGCCCCTGATGATTGAAGCTGATAAAGTAATAAATGACTCATAGGAGTGCATCATGTTTTATTGTTTAAGATTAATAGAACTGAAAAAGTTGGGTAATCCCTAAATTATTGGCCCCACTGCTCTATTGTACACTCTCTGGGAGAGCAGAGGTGCTTATTGGCCTCTCTAGTATATCAATCCTGGTTTTATCTGCACTGGAACTAAAGTTACAGGGAATAAAAAGCACTGGTGCACTTCACCGTTTGATTTGACAGTGATGTAGGCTAGCTGCTGGCTAAAATGGATAACATAAAGGCAAAAATAACCAGTGCAGAATACCAAATTGTGGACAATACATCACTGAAAGCCAAATTGGATGGTTGGGAAGATTTTGATGTGCTCATAGACTGTGAGAATAACATTGTCAGTGGCTTTGCCACTTGTAAAAAGTTTTAAAAGTATTTGCCTTTGATAGCCAGAAGCTATATTCGTCGTCTCTATGGAAACACATCGACAGCTGCAAGAGCCCAGGCGCTGCACCAATTCAGAACACAAGAGAGTGACATGTAATAACTGAGTGACCATACGTGTGTTCAATTGTGGGCTGGGTCACAGGACTTGTATTAACGGTTCAGGGCGGGTACAGATTTGACTTAATTGTTAATTAATAATTGTGGATAACAAGTCAGTTCTGGTTCTCAGCTTTGTGGGTTCGGGGACGAGAATGCAAGACTGGACCTGTGCAGGAAACTGCCACAAAATATGTTTTTAAGATGCTAAATATTTAACTTTTAAGTAACATTTGCTTCTCTTTTCTCTAATTTTCTACCAGGGTGTAAAAAGTCATTCACACAATGGCTCTTTCTCATTTTAGATGTGATTTTTGAATGTTCTGTGGCATTCAAGCTGGACAAAAATGCTGCCACTAGGTAGTCTTTTTTTTACCACTCAGTGGGTGTAACCGCAGTGACTCAACCTTGTACATGCACACCCTCTATATATAGCCATAATCCAGTTTCTAATAAATGTCTTTCTTCAAGATTAAGCTGCATATTTCAGTGGTATTTTTATTATGACCAGTCCAAGACACACCCCTGAAATAATCATGATGTTTATTCAGCATCTCTATATGCCACACTTTCCAGGTGGATGGATCATCTCGGCAAAGGAGAAATGTTCACTAACAATTAGTTAACAAAATTTGAGAGAAGTAAACACTTTTTTCTGTATAGGTGAAGTCTGTATTTCAACTCTTCAAAAATGGGAGCAAAAGCAGGAGTGTTATGTTTATATATTTATTCACATTTACTAGAATAGAACAGCTTGTATCTGCACAAGCTGCTGTGTTTGATTGTGTGCAAATTGCAGCAAGAGGGCACATGTCAGCCAGATGAGAACAGTGGACTGTTGCCCACATGCATACATGCATGGATGCATGTGTGTGTGTGCATGTGTGTATATATCGGCCACCCTATACATCTTGTTCCACGTATCCTTTGCCACAGTGCTGGTGACTGCTGGGTGCCTGGTCAGCTCAGACCTCTCCTGTTTCACCGAGCAGGCTGTGGTGCAGCTCCTCTCACTCTGTGGTCTGTCTGTGGTCAGTGGCCTGCTCACACAGGATCTACTAAAGTGGGATTTTTTTTTTCCCTCCTCAGTTTCCTGTTTCAAGCCTTCAAGCCTACATACACACAGGCACAAACATCAAAACACAAGCCCACATGTGGACATGCATGCATGCACGTCACATGTGGAATGTGAAGAAATTTGGTTCTGTGGTGAGCCCATTAGTTTTGTGAAATGGCGTATATCAGACATTGTGGCGGTGCAGGGGCATTTCCCCGGCAGGGTGGCATTCTCACGAAATCCGCCAAGATTTTCATCCTTCTTATTTTGTTTTTGCATTTTTAGGTTATAGCCAACGTCAGTCTGTCCACCAATTGGTCGGTCAGTCAGTGTTTGTGGTTTTGAGGAAATGTCTCAACAACTATTGGATGGATCTTCACACAGTTTGATACATACCCACCACAAACGAATTCTTGAGTGGTTTGTTTTTTTGTGTGAATTTATTGTGTGTGAAGATAAATTGACTCAGGGGGAAATGCACCAAGTTTACAAGCTAATCCACTGATTGGAAATGATAGTCGTCTGGAATGGCCAGTTCCTCATTTACCAAAATTCTTACTGGTTTATTCCACTGGTCATGGCCTGTCTGCGCTATGGTTTTGATCTGTCCCCCACATGGCTACATGTCCCACCACCAGTGTTTCAGAAGCAAAGTGTTTAGCCCACCCGACTATGTTTACTTGCTCATATTTTGTTGATTTAGCCACCGATTTCTGTGCGCAGTGAAACAGTTTATTTTTTGTCTGTTTGGGGGTGTTTTATATTAGAAATTGACCAGATTCAATGTGACGTTTCTTCTCTGACTTCCTCCTCACTCAATCT
Source organism: Lutjanus campechanus (assembly GCA_027495735.1). Taxonomy (NCBI): domain Eukaryota; kingdom Metazoa; phylum Chordata; class Actinopteri; order Lutjaniformes; family Lutjanidae; genus Lutjanus; species Lutjanus campechanus. The sequence goes on from JAJHUR010084205.1 coordinate 13,784, forward strand.
GCTCTGTGCAGACTGATGCAGCATCCATCAAAAATTAGCTCGGCATGTATTTGAAGTGAAGTGAAGTGAAGAGATGGTTCTGGGGGGATGACAACCATTGTGTAGAAAGACCACAATCAGCTCCAGAGGACATGACATAGCCATAATGTGACACAGGCCACATTCAGACAGATTTTGATGCAGCATCATTAACCGCAGGTTTGGGCCGCGGTGTGGGGGGCTTTATTTGTGCTTGGAACACATAACACAGTGAAACAATCAGGAAATTATGTTTTATTTATCAGATTCACTGGCTTTCTTTCTACCTCATTCAGTCTCTACCTTGCATGACCACAGCTGCACTCTGTCTCTCTTTCCTCTCTCTGTCTGAATCAAATGGACACAAATCAAAGGAAGCTTCTTGGTATTGCTATTTTACACCATAATTTGCAAGCCCACCGCCACAGCCTAAAGGCGCTACCCTCATTAAAAACCATCGCTGCTAGCTCCCTCTGTGGTGCTGCAGAGGATGCAGACAGCCATGTGTCTCCAACAATACACAAAGAGTTGCTGCTCAAAGCTGCTTCTTTTCTCCTGCCAAAGAGGAGCTTCACTTGGGGGCCATTATACTTGTGGAGGGTCACACTATGCCCTTCATAAGCACCCGATCTCATTCTGTAGGGGCTCTCCAACCACCAGCAGGAGTCACTACCGCAACAACAAGGATACCAACCTTGGCAGGCCAGTCACAGCGCTCCAGCCAGTAACCCCAGTGGGGTCCAAAATTGCGCAACAGTGAGTTTTGACATCAAAGTTTGTGTTGAATTGATACTTTTTGACAGTTACATGTTGAGCAGAAAGCGTTCTGGCAAGTCTGCACTGTAATCTTCTGCACGGATATGTATGTAGATGTGTGTGACTGTGTGTGTGTGTGTGTGTGTGTGTGTGTGTGTGTTTGTGAAAAGTGAAGGTTCAGCTCAACTGTACCATTACCTTAGGGATTAGAGAATTAGGTTTCATTGGACCCATACTTATGTCCTGAAATGATTGTTTGAATGTTTTGAATTAAATTACATTTTGGGTCAGAGTCATGATAGAGTGAAGTCAGACAAACAGGCCCTGGGTCACACACACACACAGACACACACACACAGTCACACACAGTCACACAAGTACACACAAAATAAAAAATAAAAGTATGTCATGTTGCTCAATCTGTGTTGAATTAGGTGAGCATTCATTACTGAATCAAGACTCCAAATGAGAGTGAGTGAGTTTGGAGAGGGAAGAAAAGGGGGCGGAAGAGGGGTGAGTGCACCTCTGGTAATAGTGGTGGTCTATATTTCGTGAGAACTTATTATTTAACAGTAAAAAAAACACCATCAACCCCTCCAGTATTTGTTTATGTTCTTGGCTACATCTCCAAATCTTTGCAGAGCCAACTTGAATAATTTGTCCCAACAAAGATAGCACTTTGACACAGAGACACACACGTTCACACACACAGTCACACACATTCCTTCTTTGAACACATGACTCAGTCTATTAATAATCAATCAGATGGCGGTTTGATTCAATCTCTCTCTTGGTGTACAAACAAACAAGAGTTTGATTCTGATTGGATCCAGATTCCATGTGGAGCTCATTTCTCTGACAAATATCTTCCAATAATGTTTTCCATTCTGTGGCTTTCATTACAATACTGAGCAAGATATCAAAGTGCAGTAGAATAAAACAGAACATCTGTAAGACATACACAGCACTCTCTGTAACATATATGTTGAGAATGACGTCATAATACGCTGGGGATTGCTCCTTCAAATGACTTTTTATCCTTTTTCACTGCACAGCTGAAACACCATCATCTATTTCTGAATAGACATAATTAAATCAATTTAAACGGTATGTTAATCATTTCCCCATTTGATATAGTGTAATATGACTGCTCAGCTATTTATGTGTATGTGTTTGTCTGTGTCCTGAGTGCTAATGTGTTTATGTGTTAGCTGAGGCACGAGTGCTCAATTAAGCCACTTTGTGGTTCACCTATAAAACGAGTGCTCCATGCCTGGCCTCTATACGGAGATCACACACGATGTAGGCAGCAGTAAAACCCAAGCTAAATTAATTCCACTGGTCTTATTTACAATGTAAATTCTCTGCTTCTCGAAACTGTTGATATTTACTATATAACGCCTTGTTAGTCCTCCTGTTTGCTTGTATATTAGTGTGTTTTTTTCCAGGCATGTGTATTGCATGTGTCTCACATTGCCTTTGTGCGCTCATTGCAAGCTTGATGGAAAGTTTTTGCAGAATGAATAAAATACCATACCATACCATTGCCAGGTTTGGGTTTTGGCACCCTGGGGTTGAGGCAGCCAATCAGGTGGCTAGCTTGACAGCTAGCTAACCAGCTAGCTAGACAGTGGTTACTTCAGCAAGAAGTAAACTAGGTAACCACTATCTGTCCCTCAGGTAAGTCTATAAACTAAATCACCTTGGCACCGTAATCTGTCATCAAACTGGCCTTATAACATTTAATGACATGTCTATGACAAGTCCAAATGGCACCACTTTAGTTGAAGTTCCAGAAATAATTCATGACACTGTTACAAAAGCATGTGACAGTGTAATAAATTAACTTTATGACATCTCTATGAAGTCCAACATGTGATACTTTACTTGAGGTCAAGGAAAACATTCACAACACACTTATTAAGGTCTTATGACAGCCAGTGTCAAAACCAGCCACATATGACAAGTTTGATAATGTCAAGCTGTCATAACAAAGACACCTCAAACATCAAATTTTGATTCAAAATGACATAAACATGTCATAAACATTCATGAAGACTCCTTCATGTTCATAACAGGTGTCATGATATGGTTATGACAGTGTAATGACAGTCTTATGCACACTCCCTCAAATAAAATATTACCCAAGTGTGTCGTTGCATGGGTTACTCGCTCCCTGTTTGTTCTCTGCACATCTCTTTTCCCCTTTCGTCTGTGTCTCAGCTGTGTGGATGGTGAAAGTTGAGCTGAACAGTAAAAGGACAGAACGTTCCTGACAGTCCTGCCAGCTCTCGTACAGGCCTCACACCTCTCTGTGGGGCCGCTTGTTTGTGATTTGTGATCCAGAGTGTCCTTTCTTAACTGTTTGCATTTGTGTATGTAAGTTAGATTCACCACCACCACCCACCACACCCACCCTCCCCCGACCCACCACCACTCACCCCCTCCCATGACCAGCGAGCACTGGCTGTGATCTCTGTGTTAGCGCACAGTGCTGCACATTCCCAACCTGGCTAAAGCTGCTTTCCAGAATCACTGCCCAAATCATTCTTGGCCTTTTCTTCAGCCTGTATAAATGTGTGGGTGGGGTTTATTGCTTCAGGGCAAGTATGTTCAGGTGCCAGTGGTCAATCATGGTAACATATACTAAACTGAAACTTAAATACATTACAGTGATTATTTAAAGGCTCAGGAATTCATGATATGATCATATGGGGTGTACACACCCGTTAATGAGGCCAAATCAAGTTTTGAAAAATGTTGTAGATCAAATGGCTTTCCTGGAATAAAGTAATAACAACCTATCCAAAACACTCCATTAATATTACAGTTATTTGTTGTTGTGTGGGGCAAAGTTTATATGTGAATAAAAATAAATGTGATGTGACTGAAAAAAAGAGAAAAACCTAATAAAATAAGTCAACAAGGGAAGTGAAATCTGCAGGGAATAAAAAAATGAAGACCATGTTTTGCCCTTGAGGTTGAGTGAGAAACCTGAGCGTATTGTGTATGAACTCTTAATCTGTCAGTTTGGTAAATGTTCAGGGTTAAATCAAATTTACTGCCTTTGCTGGGGACTGGATGAAGGGACTTTCCTGGGGGCCACCATAGTGTTAGTTTCATGCTGGAAAAGCTACATTTGGACTGTTTCTGTTCTCTGTGTCTCCTCAAAACAGAAAAAAACTGCATCAGAGTAAGCTGTTTTTTGGCGATACGATATGATGAAACTTGCAAAGTCTCCTCCATTTTTGATAAACACTTCAAACCAGATCAGTGCTCACTGCCTCTTACTTTTTCTGCCCAGAAATCCTCTAAACAGTGATGTTTGGACAAGTCGGCATCAGATGAAGCTGTGTTTCAAATCTGCTGTGGATTCAGCGAGAAAACAATGGACCTGAGCTGAGAGTCCTGAGGCTCAGAGCGGTCATAAACCAGCGATGAAAAATAATTCTGTTGAGAGGTAAAGTAGTGAGGCAATGAAACACTGCAGCTGTGGGACACCAAACCCTCTGGAAGCACAAGAAAGTCTAGAAAGACAAAGTGGAAAAAGAATGAGAAAGAACTGGAGTGACGTGTTTGAGGAGTGATAAACTTAATCGTGATTAAAGGAGCAATGTGTAAGATATGGCCGTCTTTCAAAAATCACTCCAAACAAATAGGGGCCAGTCCAGCACCAGAGTAACCACTAACTGCTGTAGCTAGTAGCTGCATTTGCTCACTTAGCCGGTGAGGTGATTTACAGCTCCAACCAGGACTCTGACTCCGGAAATGATGAAAACATGGCGTCATATCAAGCGGAGCAGAGCGAGAGAGAGAAGCTGGCCATCAGAGAGGCAGTGAGGAGCCAGAATATTTTCACATCTAATGATTTACAAACCAGTGTAGATGATTTTTGATCAGTTGAAAGACAAACCAAGATGTGAGTTTTATTTTCTGTCGAGTTTGATTAAGTGTGTTTTAGGAACACTTAACAAGGCAGTTAAGCTTGACTCAAGTTGAATTCAAAAAGTTGTGTTTTTTCTGTTTTTATTAGACTATAAAAGCTAAGAGAGATTGTCAAACATGGCAAACTATTGCCTCTTGAGGTACAAAGTGGTATTACGAGACAGGATGTGCTGAGGCTAGGTGGTTAGCACGCTAACTTCGATATATATCTCTGCAACACAATACAGACCTCTTTGACATATTGTCAGAACTGTTACTTCTTCACATTCTGTTTATAATGTTTTAAAGGTATAATGTGATATTTCTGCATTAAAACTTCTAAAAATGGTAGACATGTTTTGTGAAGTTGTTAACCCGCATTATCCCAACTGTTTCCAACAATATTCAAGTGCAGTGAAATCCATAATTTGTTCAAAGTATCAGTGTGTTTCCTGCTAGCTAGTTGCTGGCTGAACACAAGATATGTCTGGATACGTGAGAGAGTGAGAGAGGAAGTGACCAAATGTAGCGTGAATAAAACTTTAATATTACCGCGTCCATGAACATGATTTCTGCCTGAGTCAGGCCATATCTTACACATTTTCCCCCTTAAAAGTAGGCTAACATACACTCTAGATATTTTAGCTAAAGATTAGTGTCGCTTTATGGCAAGCAGAGCGGACTAAATAAAGATATACTTTTGCAAAAACCTTGAAGAACTCAATATGTACCAGTTTTTTTTTTTATTTACAGTACTCACTGTTTTGTTTTTCATCGTTCTGTCAGTAGTTTGTGTGGGGTTAATATTCTCTTCTTTTGGTGGCTGCGTCATGCCAGCAGTCTCTGTAGCTTCAGGCTGCATGACTGTTTTCTGATCAAAGCCTGCTCCACTGTGATCACACTGGAAAGGGTCCCATTCTCAGTCTCCCATGAACTACATGAGCCTGCAGGAGACAATAATCACACTCATGTGTAAATATTTGAAAAATCAATGAAAAAGTTTGCAAAAAGGATTAAACCTAAGGCATTTTATAATCTAATTACAGGGGTAATTGGAGTACCTTTTCGTACCTTACTACTTGCAGTAAATGTTGTACAATTTTGTGTAGCCTTGTGTGTTATCATTCTTTCGCAATACCATGCAAGAGTATATCTTTGTTTTTAAGATGGTATGGTAATCTAATTTAAATAAAGCATGCTTGGATTGAAAAGAGACAATTAGGGAGAAAACAAAATTTATACATTGCAAATTTATAACAGATTACAAATAGACAGTCGAGGTGAGTTTCCAAAGAGAAAAACAGGGTGAGCAGGAGCAAAAAAGCAATGCAATAATACCACCCACACGCTGGGACAAAGCTAATTTCTGTGTAAACTGAAGCAGATCTGTGTCTCTTACTGTACTTTAAATGTTGTCAGCTCTAATCAGCTCCACTTGGCTTCCTGCAGATCTGCTCAGTCTTGGATGGTACAACTCTTTTCTCTCTCTCCCATGTTGCTCAACTTCTTGGCAAAGCAGAACCATTTTCCCTCTAAACTTTCTGTGATTCAAGCCAACTTCTACCTTTCACCTCTTTACTCTCAGCTGGAATTTAGTCACCCCTACAAAGAGAACGCTGCAAAAAAACAACAAAAAAAACAAAACAGCAGATTTTTATCACACACATTTACTGCATATTTCCTCTTTGTCTGACTGATTCTGGATTCACACATGACACTCACAATAACCCTTTCAAATCTCATCAAATCTTTCTTTTTATCGCCTTCTCCTGCTCTCTCTATTGCTTTTCACGCTTCACTCATGTGATCAACAAAGAAAAAGCTCCACTGCAAAAATAAAAACAAAGGTTGTAAACCTACTGAACTTACACTAAGTAAGTTCTCCTCACACCCACTGGGGCCATATGCATGCAAGAATGCAGAGCCATGTACACATTTAATGACACACAATTCCTACCCACACAATCCTAAAAAAGGGACATCATTGTGTAAGAGGAGTATTCATTTTGAGTGATTATAATTACTGTTACTTTACAGTCTCTAAATTAAAAATATGAATGTACAACTGCATGACAAGACAAATGCATAAAAAACATATAAGTCAAGAAGGACGTGTGTGTGGACACCGGTCCACACACTACAGGTGTGCCATATCACATTGTCCATAAGTGATGGCATAATTGCATCATATTGTCATGCACAGCAACAACAAGCACGACTAAAAGTGAAAGTGACAAAGAGAGGAGAAGTCCATTTTACAAGTCAGAACAGTCACCTTTCGTCATAAAGACTACAGAAGTTTCAAAAGTGACATCATGACTTTCTCCCTCCAAAAGCCACTGAAGGTATGATGCCTGTGTATTTTTGTATGTAGTCATGTATCAACTTCCAGCTGATAAAAATCGCTGATAAACCACATCAGGTAAGATGATGTTACAAGGGGCAGCGATGTTGGTGTTAATGCTGTATATTGTGCAAGACGAGAGACGAAGTTCACTGAGCGGTTTCACACGAAAGTTAAACTTAACTATGTTAATGCCTTATGCCTTAAAATGTCAAACATCATATGTGAAATTTGTGATACAATTCAAACAGCAACAGAAAATTTGTTGTCCTTCACCGTTAAATGCTGTTTATATATTTTTTGAAGTAAGGTCCCAAGAGGCACCTCAGCAGGGAGTGGACTTGGACTCTACTGCTACCAGCTCCATGATGGAGAAGTTATTTCCAAAAAAGAAGGAGCAACTTCAGCAGTGTGGAAGTGGTTTGGTTAGAAAGATGTGAGACGTGAATGGATCGAACTGTCACTCATGTTACGAGGGCGGATGATGACTGCATCTCATGCTTGGAATGACACAATAAATCCAGGTCTGTAGATTGTGTCTGCAATTGTCAAGTTAACTGTTAACTATAAACGATGTTAACTGGCTGAGTATTGATGTTGGCCAGGTCTCAAAAGTGAAAACTGGCATGAAACAGCAAGAAAGCAAGAATATAATTCTAACAGGAATACCTTGAAATGTAATGATATTGTTTTGGGGGCTGTCATCCATCTCTACCACACACTGTAAACATGTATGGTCCATGTATTCAGACACATTAGAGTCTAATTTAGACATATTTTTGACACAATTTGAATTTAAGTCTTCAGTCAAATGACAGATGTGAAATTGCAAGAAAAACTTTCTCATGAAATAATTTGGGTGTTTGAGCCGACTTCCAAAAACTGCGACCAGAATAACCCAACACCTCAGGCTCAATTAAACAGTTAGATCCCCGTTAGTCTGCTTTCTGCTGCTGTGGGAAAAGGGATGTGAGGCAATGATCCATGGTCTGCGTGTAACTGTGTGAGCGTGTGTATGTGTGTCTATGAGTGTGTGTATATGTTAGAGACAGGCAGCGAGAGAGAGTTGTGACTAAAGCGGGTGACAAACACTCATTTTCCGCCCTGATAGCCAGAGCAGTGGGAACTTCCTGTGGGCGCCACACTCACAGAGCAGCCAAAGCCCAGAGCCAGCCGTCACACAAGACCACTTAGCAGCAGTGTAACAACATGCAGCGAAGTCTCCTATCAACAGCTTTGCACTTACACTGACTTGCGGGGTTCATAGATGTGACATATCAATGAATGAAAGAGTCACCTTCTGATTCAAGTTGCTTACATCAACAGTGACAACACGTCCTCGTTCCTAAACGACAGAAACAACTGGATGTCAGTAGAGAGTACTAACGACAAGTGTAGTGAACCTTAAAGGTCTAATGAGTACGTTTTACAGCAATCTGCTGGTAGAATATGGCAGAAATGTAATATAACATTCATAAGTATGTTTTCAGTCGTGTATAATCACCTGAAAATAAGTATTGTTGTGTTTGCTACTTTAGAATGAGCCCTTTATATCTACAGATGGTGCAAGACCCGGAGGCCACCATGTTGCATTGTGAAGTTTGTACAGTAGCCCAGAATGGACAAACCAAACACTGGTTCTAGATACAGCATTTTGCCTTTTTTTAAAGTGATTTTTGCAGGCACCATAGTTTCCCCTACATACATGGAAGGGGAGAGTAAGGTGAGGTGCTTGCATTACGCAAGCTCACCTCTAGATGTCACTAAATCCTACACACTGGTCCATTAAGTATGTTACATAAGTCACATTAAAGATATGGTTAACATTGTGAAACTGTCACAGTTTGATTAGGTTTAGGCATCAAAGCCACTTGGGTAGGTCTAGGAAAAGGTCACGGTTTTGGCTAAAATAAGTATATTATGTTATGTAGTTGTAAGTCACGAGACGTGAGTCACATGCGCAATGTTATGTAACTTAAAACTTTAAATAACTCAGTATTGACTTGTGCTTTCACATAGCATACATACATACATATCTTGAAAGGTTTTTATACAATTAATACAAGATTCTGGTTTCACTAATGCCCATATAAGTTTGATATTACACATATCTACTAAGGATCTTGTATCTGGTTTGACAAATTACTTACAAGTTTCAGATAAAACTTTTAGTAAAAGCTGTCTATATTTTTATGGGTAGACAGCCAGGGGTACCAGGACCGGGGCTTGTAGACTACAAATTCATAACAGAAATTCTCAGTTGCAACTGACTGGAGGGCATGAAAAGACACTTACCAGGCCATGAGGAACTAAGAAAAACTCACTAACTGTTTGCACTATAAGAAGTGTATGATCTTTTTCAAGCTTGACCCATGCAAGAGGTTATAAGACAGGTACAGTATCTACCTCTTCATAAGTTTTCTTGCAAGTCCCCAAACTTCATGAAAGAGCAATATTAAATTATTTGAGTACAACTTTAAAAACATTATTAATACAGCTTTGAAATGTTTATTCAGCATTAAGAGAAGTGACAGACTTGTATCCCATATTACCATTTTCTTATACAACTTGTTACTTGACTTGTCCCAAAAGACGTTTAGAGGCAGAGCAGCTAATAACAGCATGAAAACGTCTCTTATTGAAAGAGGCAGGATGACACGGTTAGCCAGAGCCTCCTGAAGGTCGGAGAGAAAGGAGGTGAAAGGGGCCAAAGTTAGCAAATCATGTGTAATTCTCAAAACGCCTCACTGTCTGAATTGCTGTGGACAGTGTTTCGTAAGCTTGACTTGAGTGAGAGACTGTAAGAGCACATGGTGCCATTATATCATGAGCTGTCACAGCGAGTCGGGCTGGTGGGTGGTGATGCCCTTCTGGGTGTAGACAGGCGGGTTGAGAAAGGAGAGTAATCAGACCCTGCTGCGTCAAACTGGGATCACTGTGTCGAAAGAACTAAAAATAAAAAAATAAAAAATAAAAAAATAACCTGGCTCTCATTTGACCTTTTCTGTGAAATGATCTACAATACCACACACGCACGCACACACATGCATACACACACTGTAGCAAAACCACGCTCTTAACGGTTCCAGGTCCGTGGGGTGAATCAGGGTAAATCAACGTCAACTCGTGATGATGACCAGCTTACATGTCATCCCATGTTAGGACTCCCTGCAGGCTTCCTAATATTCCCCATTGTCTCTCACAGAATTGATGTTCCAGCTCTGTGTTTATGTGACATCACACAGTTACACAGAGCGGTCATGTTGTTGTGACTCCATAGAAACGATGTGGGAACACAGTAAGGTAAAACTCTCCAGCACGACAGCAAACTTCACATGAATTACTAGTTGTCGACCGATATGGGTTTTTCTTGGCCAGTGCCAATATTTAATATAATAATACATTATACAGTACAATAATATAGATTTAAAACATATTACTTGCGTCAAAAGAAATGAAGAAGTTATTATAAAGAATAGAAGTGCTAGATAACTGAATCCAGTACCTTTAGTGCACAAGTACAATTAAAATTGCTCCTGAAAACAAAGAGCGAAGACAGAACATGACTAATTAACACGTTATAAAGTATTTGTTTAATCCATACAAAAACTATAAATATAGTCAAAGTGTAAAAATGACAAAGTTGTGAGTTTTTCCACACATTATGCTAAGCTAAGCGAATGGCCGCCGGCTGATATTTCTTCTACAGACGTCAAAGAGATGTCAACCTTCTTATCTAACCCTGGGCAAGAAAGCAAATAAGTGTATCTACAGAAATTATTATTTCTTAAAATGTGCAGTTAAATAACCAGCGTGTAGGATTTAGCGGCATCTAGTGGTGAGCAGTTTTGTAGGCAAGTTACTCAGGAAGGATTACTCCTTTAAAAAGTAATCATATTGCTTTATGTTTTACTTTCATAACCTGTTGGCAGCCTTGTTGCAGTCCAAAGTTAAACTGCTGATCCAGCGAACTGTTAACACCCAGAAAGCTTTTGTTGTTAGCTGTCCAGATGTCGGCTCCAGTGGTAACAAAAGTCTACTTCCTGAAGTCTACCTCTTATGACACTGCCCACCCGCACTGGCCAGGTCATAAAAACTAACATTCTGACTGATTCTGAATGGGTCACAGGTGGGGAAGAAGAGGTTGAAGCGTCTCCGCAGAAAAAGAGAGAGAGATGCTGTGTGTGCCTTCACACACGATGAGACAGCAGAATAGCTTCTTTGATTATCTCATTCTGTTTCATCTGGAGAGTTTCCTCTTTCCAGTCATGTTTACAACAGTAAATAGTAAAGAGTTTTTAATTTTTTTCTTACTAATTGAACATCCCACATAATTTCTGCAGTGACATCACTGTGTACATGGAAAAAAAACTGAAAGCAGCATCTCAAATCATTAGTAAAACTTTTTTTTTTTTTAAAACACTCCTACATCAATACGCAATAATGAAATCACCCTGAAATCACACCGCTTGAATTCTTTTAAAAGCTAATACAGCCTACAGAGACGGGTGGAGGGTGTCCAAACTGGAGAAAATAATACATTCGGGTGGGTGGTGGGTGGATGATTCATGCAGACATGCAGACCCGGAGGAACTTAAAGCCCATCTGTGCAACACTATTTCCTAGGACAACCTGTTTTGAAAATTGCACTGCCTTCCACTACTCATTACTGGTTAAAGTAATAATTTTACAGTAACAAGTTACTGAGTAACGCATTACTGCCCAACAGTGGCGATGAGCTTGTTAACTGCAAACAGATTTAGGAGATTCTACGGTGGCCATGGAACTAAACAAAAATGGGAAACGTATCTAAAGCCAGGTGTTTGGTTTGCTCCATGGAAGAGGTCCTGACCTGCACCCTCTGTAGATATTAACAACTCATTCTAAGGTAATAGAAACATAGACACATAGTCTGCCCATAAATATGACTTTGTGCACACTGGACCTTTAAGATGTCCTTTTATTGATTGATTAATTTTACATCCTTTAAAAAACATGTTTGTGTTCCTTGCATTGTCAGATGTTTAACACATAATGACACTGTGTTCTTTGCTGTATGTGTTTAATTTTTGTTTCACTTTTTACTTTTAAAAATGGATTTTGTCCCCTCAGACTTGCCGCTGCTGCTGAATCACCAGTTGTTCCTCTGGTCCCAGATTCTCCACTCCTCCTCCAGTCCTCCAGCTCCCTCAGGGGAACTCGGAGTCTTATATATTATACCTGCATCTATATGACAGCGCTGGGAGCCATGTTCCCTTCCAAACTGCACAGACACGCAGACGCTCTTCTGTCAGACTGTTGCTCTGGCTCTGTACTCTGCACCACTGGGACCAGAGTCTGTATTTCTGTGAGTGTGTGTATGTGTGTGTGTGTGTGTGTGTGTGTGTATGTGTGTGTGTGTGTGTGTGTGTGTGTGCGTGTGTATGTGTGTGCGTGTATGCGTGTGTGTGTGTGTGTGTGTGTGTGTGTGTGTGTGTGTGTGTGTGTGTGTGTGTGTGTGTGTGTGTGTGCATTCATTGTTATTTAGGCCAAAGTTTGCCACATTCTTTCCTCACACACACACACACACACATACATATGCACACACACACACAAACATAGTGCGAGAGAAATGTGTGTTGGAGGGGGATGAGTTTGGAGAAGTTTACAGGGACATGGTAAGTCCATCATTTGGGTTTTTAAAAGCAGCAGTGTGTGTGTGTGTGTGTGTGTGTGTGTGTGTGTGTGTGTTGCTTGATGTGAGACGCTCTCTTACTACACACACACACAGAGTCATGTTTCCATCACTTCAGGTGACATTACTAACCCTACCCATAACGACTACTTGCCTAATCCTGACACTTACCCCAAACGTAATCCTAACTCAAGTCTTCACCCTAAAATTTTATGATTTACATTATGGGCGAGTCCACACAATGTGAGTGGGGGCAGATATATGTCCCCACAACATGAGTAATACACGTCCATACACGCGCACACACACGTTTATGCACACACACACTGAATTTCGAACCTGTCCAAAAATGGGAAGTGATTTTTGTTGTGGAGAGAGTTGCAGGTATTTTCCACTCCAGCTCCAGACAGATCCAGCTCTGTCTCTCTGTTTCTTGGATGGCCTGATAAAAGCACTGTGACCCAGTTAGAAATAACTGACGGCATAACTCACTGCCGTCCCTGACTCCATGCCTACTATGCATGCATGTAGGCCTACACTGGAGCTGCAAATTCTTCAGATGCCCATAATTATTCTGGCAAGTATCACTGTCTTGCTCAGTCTAAATGCAATGTGGCCACAGTCTTGAATTAGCAATTCGGTAATCAAACCACCAACTAGTCTCAATGAGAAGACCACCTGCTACTGGTTAAACTTGGCTGCTCTATTTCTTGCCAAACATGCCCAGAGCACGCTGTATTATTTTATGTTACGTATTACTACTGTTGGAGGAGGTCATGTTTGGCTCAATCATATTTTGAAAAGCGCTGAGGCTATTTAAGAATCAGAAAATAACTGCTATTTTGCTTATTTTAACAGAGCTTGGACAGGCTGCATCACTACTGGCCAAACACTCATCCATTATAGCCATGTGCTATATTAAAAAGAACAGTTTGACATTTGGGAACTTCACTTATTTGCTTTCTTAACTGTAGTCATATGAAAATATTGTTACACTCATAGATGCAGTAAATGTAAGGCTACAGCCAGTTAGTTTGTTCGGACAGACTGAGAACAAGGGCAACAGCTGCTTTTTTTTCTCAGACAGAGCTGGTCTAGCTGTTTGCTCTCTTTAGGTTCAACTCAATCCTGGAACTATCATCTGATGTTTCTTGGGGCAATGGGCCATGTTTCAGTGCTTCCACTGTAGCCAGCTGTAATTGATGTTCAAACCAAGACCTACATTTTGTGTGCCAGTCGTTGTTTACAGTCCGATTAGCAAATCAGATGCAAGAATGATGAGAAAGACATTTTGGTTCATCTCTATGAACAGATAACCTGTCTGCATTTGAATGCATATACATTTTTAAAAAGTGAATAAAAAGCTAAATCGTTGCCAGACGATAAAAGATTGGATTTCTCCAAATACGTCTTTGCTCTACCCATGAACAATTTACCATTTATCCAAAGCCTGCAGAAACATGATTGGTCAATACTACTCAGACTACAAAATGAAAACCAGAAACCTCTATGTTTATCGAGATCCTCTAGCTGTAACTTGCCACACAGATATGAGGGTGGTTTGAATCTCCTCATTGAAAGGACCAGTGTGAAGGATTTAGTGGCATCTAGTGGTGAGCTTGCAGATTGCAAACATCTCATCTCACTCTCTCCTTCCAAACTTGTAAGAGAACTTATGGTGGCTGTGAAACACGTGCAGAAGACAAAAGGCTGCATCTAGAATAAGCAGTTTGTTTTGTCTGTTTTGGGCTAATGCTGGTGCAACATGGTGGACTTCATGAAGATATTAACAGCTCATTCTAAGGTAATGGAAACCCAACTGTTCTTATTTTCTGATTATACAATTAAAACCTTCGTATGAATATTATATAAAATTTCTGCCAATAGATCTCCATAAATCTTACACACTGGACTTGGCAAGAACGTTAATCAGCTTATTTCCCAAAACGTTAAACTATTGCTGCAATATTTTTCCCTTGTATCAAGACAGTAATATTGTTCCTGGAAGAGTAATCTTATTTATGACTGAGCCATAGTTCCCACAATAAATAGAGCTAACGCTCCAACCCCATTAATAGAGCTTTCTGTAATTTCCAAGTTCCTAGGAAATTACAGAAATTCCTAGTTGTTTCATTGATTTGGTCAAGACCTTTTTTGTGTTTTTTCTCTCCACATAATGCACACTTTTTTCAAATTCCCCAGAAAAACAAAACCCCTACATTGCTGTCTCCTGTATTTCCCAATGTGTCTCAGTGGAGGCTGCACTTGAAATCACATTTAACTTTCACATTCACACATTTGCTTCATAGCAGCTTAACACTGAGGATATTTTCTGCACACAGCCTGTGAATTACATGATGGCATCTTCTTTTACTTGCACCATTTTTTCTCCTCAATTCCTCTCCTGTTCTCCAAGTTGGAAGCAAATGGTGTTTTGAGGTAAAGTCAGTGCAAGGAGAGTAAACAGCACTGTTGGCTTGAAATTACAATTTCTGGATGTCTGAGGTCTGAGCCAGGGCCATCCTCTGACCAATATATACTAGAGCCGTGTTAATACGCCAAATTTCATTGCCTTAATGAATAGTCCACATTGCACCCTTAATTAGCCAAGCGTGAATCTAAAATTAACACACTTACACACATTAACGCACACAAAATAACCTGGCATCCCGAAGGATAAATACCTATCTTGCCATACACCAGTCACTCCAAACAATTTAGACAAGAATACCAGCTCTGTTATGAAAGCAGCTCACTTAAAGTCCAGTGCTAGAGAGGAGAGAGCTATGCAAAATCATAACTCATGACCACCCCGGTCACACAGCCACAGAGGAGCAGTTATATCCCTGCTTAGACATACCTTAGGAAATGTGATTTAGAGTTATTAGTTAATGTGTATCATGGGACACACCAAAATGTGCTATGAATGTGCTTCGCAGTGAGTCAAGCGCGGTTAAAAGTAGAAGAATCACATGAAGCGGGGTGTCATGGCTTTTCAGAAGGAGTTAGGGGAAGTCCAACTCATTCCCCTCATCTCTTTTTCTCTTCCCCCTCCCTCCTTTCTTTTTCTTTCAGCATCCACAGCTCAGGGTTACAGCCTGGCAAAATATTTTCAAAGGAGTCAGATGTAAGTTTTTTTTTTTTTATGCGCTAAGCAGTCTGATGTCTGCACTGTAAAAAAAAATCAAACAGGAATTTAGTGGAATTGGCTGATCTTTTCTCATTAACTCAACACAAATATATATATGTTTTATTTATTCAAGTCAAATAAATTAAAAATTTCAAGTATTTATTTCCAGAAGTCTGTTGAATTCTTTCAACTTGTGTCAATGTGTGTGTGTGTGTGTGTGTGTGTGTGTGTGTGTTACACTGAACAGTTCCCACCTGCAGGCCCAGGAACACTATGCTGTCCAAGTTACTGTAATGTGCTTTTTCCTAACAGGTTGCAGAGGGGTGAAGTCACTCCGTGCGGCTGGTGGTCATTGTGTGAAGTCAGGCCTTGAGAGGAAATATCAGCACCTCGGTCTCTCTCACACACACACTTACAAAACCTTTGAAGAAATGCCTGTGTGAGCCCTGCAGAGGAAAGTCTCACATCTTTATGACCTTTGAAGATTATAGTCGGAGGTTTGGTTGGTCAGCTGTGGGTGTGTGTGTGTGTTTGTGTGTGTGTGTGTGTGTGTGTGTGTGTGTGTGTGTGTGTGTGTGTGCGTGTGTGTGTGTG
>JAJHUR010084206.1:9933-41986 GCA_027495735.1 Lutjanus campechanus
TAAAAGCTTTTGACCTATTAATCAGGGAAAATACCCATGCTGACATACGTATGTGTAACTAAATGATATGTATAAATATATACATGGCTGATAGAGATCTATTACAATCACTTCCTGAACAGATTTCACAATCATCAGATGGATTTATTTGTAGTTTAGCTTTTGAAATGATGCTAAAATCACATATCTTCTATCATAAAATCCTGTGGTTGGTTTCGTCTGCTTTCACACCACAAACAAACCGCAGAGTCCATGTTGGACCAGACAGAGTCCGTCCCACCTTTTCAAGCAGTCTCGGTCCTGTTGTTTGGTCGATTAACAGCTTTCACACCAGACCACGCCCGAATGAACCATAGTAACTGAGCAAACAGGCTTTGGTCTGTTTTAACTGGACCAAACGAGGTAGGTGTGAAAGAGAAACCCAAGATGTGGAGTAAGAGTATCCCAACTGTGGGTTGAGACGCACCTTATTTGATGCTCTGAGCGTGAAGCATGTGTAAAACAAAAACATCATATAACAAACCCAACAGTAGTGTTAGACTGAATTACCCAGTATTCCAGAAGACACTCAACTCAGCTTAAGGTTGGGTCTAACCCAACATATTATATTATGCATGTTACCAGGTCAGATAAATGTGCTAAATATTGTTAAATGCCTGGGAAAGTAATTCCGTTGCTAATTTGACTTTGATCTGCTCACAAACTAGCTGTGTCCATGCACAGTAAGTCTGTGTTTGGATCTGAGATCAGAGCCATGAAGAGTTCAGACCTCACAGTTAAAGCTCCCTGATGTGACAGCATGCTAAAGGGGAAATAAAAAGACCACCACCCACCTGTGTTTGTTATTGAAGTCTGGCTTCTTGCTGATGCAGCCATGCAAAGATTTCCAATTAAATCTTATTACTAGAAAAGCGGGAAACAGGTTCAAGCCTCTGTGGAACACGTGGCTAAGGTAAAAAAAAAAAAAAATAGTTGTAGCTCCAGGGGTGGTCTGTTGGTCGTTCACTCCATCTTTCCGTCCGTCCATCCACCATCACCTCTTTGGTCCAGACTGAAATAGCTCAATAATTACTTGATAGTTTGCCATGAAATTTTGCGCTCAAAGCTAAAGGCTTTGACATGATTTTAAAGCGATTACTGCCCTGGAATATATTACTGTTTTTCTTGGCGTTCTGGGATTGCTGCAGAAATTTGCACAGATTTTGTGAATATATCTTCTTCTATATCTTTAATTCCTCTTAAACTGTTGAGGTGGGAAAAAAACCTCTGTACAGAATCTTGTTCTTTTCCAGATACCTTTTAAGAAGTTTTACTTCCAAGTGCTCATGAGAGCGTGTAACATTTTTAATGCTGCTGACCTTTTACTGTGTGCACTGGCAGGGATGGAATACCTGTCTCACGCCGCCATTTTGACAAGTAATTTCGATGGTTTGAGGAACAGCAGCAACTAAAACTGTCTGCATAGTTTATGTTTACAGACTTTGCATCTTCTGCATCATTTAATCAAAAAAAAAATTCTTCCACACAGCTGAACGGTAAACTTTCCATTTTAGAGTTAAACAGAATTGGAAGAAACATTGCAGGGGGTGGTTTGTTCCAGTTATTTTACAATAATAATGGTAATTTAAGGCTGGACTAGGTACAACAGTTGCTTGTAAGCGTTAATGAGGTTTGGACAATGTGTCTTTGTTTTGCTACATGCAGTATTCTTCAGTACACAAATGCACACAAGCACAGACTTGCTAAAAATCCAGGGATCCCACAGCCTTATTTCCAGGGAAACTGAAGCATATTTGTCAAGAATTCCTGAGAAACAATCTCTGGATCTCAATTCCCAGTACTACATCCATGACTGCACGTGAACGAAGGCATGCTCACGATGTCAAAACTGTAAAAAGTTCAAATGAATCATTGATATTGGCTCCATTTGTCTGTGTTTGTATGGCTGTTCAGTCTGTTTTCCTATGTCAAGAAAGACTCTTTCACAGTCATTTTGTTTGTGAAAAATACTGGTGGATTCAAGTCGCACACTCCTGCTCTCGTGACTTAATGAATATGTGTTTGAAGTGTTTCAGATATAGAGAACAAAAATAGCGGGAGATAATTAAATGACTCCCTCTGTAAAACTCAATTCAGCCCGTGGCCTGCAGCAGCAGAGAAAGCGCGGCTGAACCTCTCAGCTTGTGCCGAAGTGACTTATTGTTGTTTTTGTACTCAAGTTATTTTAAGCTGGATGTACGATGACACATGGCTCATATTTTCAACCCACAATGAGCATATCCCACATCTGTCAAGTCGGACACAGAATGTGAGATACTGAAACAAATGTGGGAGTAGTGAGGAGGGGGGAGATTGCTTTTTGACTAATGGTCTCATTTGCATGACAGCCATTGGCAAATTGAATACAGACTCAGAGCTGCTTCTGCTGCTCTGTGAAAGCGTGTTAATGGGCTTTTCAAAGTGCTGCTATTATTGCCAATCCCAAGGAGTCTTTCCTGCTTGCGCAGACCTGCAGACCCTTTCTCATTCTTGATTGTTGTTTCATTCTTCCTCCCTCCAGGTCAGATCCAAGAAGTGTCCCTGGGCGAAGACGAACCAACGGCCCAAGTCGAGGTAACGCCTGAACTTGACCTGGAGGTGGTTCCTGAATCATCTGGAGACTGGCACACTGTCTTCCCCTGACAAACTACACAAGTCCCTGAGTCAAAATGCACTGTGCAGTGTACTGAGCACTGATTGAGTTGGACAGCAAAGCTTTTCCAAACATTTTCCTCCTTTCAAGAGGGTTATTTGGTTAGAAAAAAAAAAAAAGATGGAAGACATTATAGATTCAGTCCACTGTATATGGAGGGCTTTTACCCTCGTCGCAGTCCCCTGCTGTTTATCCAAATTAGCAGTGAAGCAAGGGGAGTCTGGTTCCCTGTGATTGGCTTAATGACTTTTATCTGTTTTGCTACTGTCTGATTGTCATCAATATGATGACCTCCGGAGAGGTTCGGCTCAATAAATACAGCCATCCCGGAGAATTCTCCAGTCAGGAGATGCAGGTCCCTCTCATGCTGACCCCGTCGGAAAGAGAGGAAACTGTATTCTGCAGAAAAGCTCCCCACGGACGAATGTCTCGTTTCTTCATTACTGGTCTGCTCATAGGGACGTACGCGGAGCTGCAGCCAGCTGCACTGCTGTTCAATAATAGCTGTCTAACAGCACGTTTCGTAGAAGGCTTTTTCACTGGTCTACATAAAATTTGTCTTTTTTTTTTTTTTTTACATATTTATACTGTACATATTTCATCTTGAGGTCAAAAGTCATTTGCAGTTTAGTTGGTAAAATAGCGCCAAAAGTGGTGTACCAAACATGTTGGTGAAGAATGGCAGCAAGCTGTGAGGACACTGTTCTGGATTTGATGTGTTGTTTTTTTTTGACTGAACGTGTCAGCGTTGTGTTTCCTGTTGTCATATCATTAGAACACTCGCAGCGCCCGTCATTTTCTTTTCTGTAGTTCATTCTGTAAATAGTGTAGTTAGATTGCATATATTTTTTGATGAACCGCCACGACATCGATTGGTTGGAAATATGTAATTTGAGTATAATGTTGCATTTTGTTATGAAGCAAAGCCAATGTACAGATGATGAGCATTTTTTTTTTTTTTGCAGTTGTATTTTCTATTGTCCATAATAAATTAAGAAGATTAAAGTAATTTTTCTACAAATTTAAAAGCGTGTTTCCTTTTATAATTATTGAATTTAGTTTAATGAATATGTATTGTGTGCAATGACAAAGAGCATTGACACACATAGAAATAAGTCAGATCATTTTTTCAGGTAGTTCTTTTAAAATTCATGTCACAACACAGATGGCAACGCTCATATCTGGGATATTTTGGCTTCATTTTTGTAAAGTGGGAGGAAGACACAGCATCCAACTTTACTCATGCCAGTTATTGCGACTTACAAATACAATGGTATTTCTCCTTTCCTCTCGTAAAGGAATAGTTTGACATTTTTGAAAATGCTCTTACTCACTTCCTTGACGAGAGGCAGATGAGACGATTGATACAAATTTCATATCTGTCTCTTAAAGGTACTTTTTGGCCACTAGTAGAGCTATGAAACTGTGTGTTCATAAGTGGGGTCTCTGTTAAGTTGCGTGCAAGCAATGAAAAACACCTTCCTGCTGCCAGTTTCATGCTATTTTGCTTATTGGCAATTGGTATCTGACAAAGAGAAGGAAGAAGACTACAAGCTAGCAAACGTGGATATGAACAATGTACAGGTTAAAATATATTTTTTTAATTCTTTTCTTTTTCTTTTAAATACATTTTTTTTAAAGAAAATGCATTCAACAAGTCTGTAAGACTTCTGATAAACACAGTGAGTAAATCTAAGTATATCTTTGCTCGTTTACCGCAAAGCTCCAGGGAGTACCTAAAATCAGGAGGCGATTACCACCGAAGCAACAATCCCTCACCACCGCAGCCTCCTGCTTTGTTCTAACATGGGACTGATTTTGGCCTAAATGCCTGTAAACACTTCAGTTTTTGCACCATTTAAACAAAAAAAGATCAAATGTGTTAATTGGTGAGCTTTAGAGCGTGTCGTAGGTGGATTTTTACCTTTGGCGCGAGCTTCTAGTTTTTATGGTAAGTTAAGCTAATTGCCCGATTCCCCTCATGGCTGTGGCTCCAGACTTATTGGACACAAAGGAGAGTGGTATCAAACTTATCATCCAACTCTTGGCAAGAATGTGAAAAAAATGTTTTTCCAAAAATGTCATACTATTTCTCATAGGAGCCCTAAGAGAAATAGCCTAATCTGTCACCACATGTCTTTTTTTTGTTCTTGTTGTTTTTACTGTCTATATTCTCAGACACATTCAATACTGCATAAAGTACATTTGGTAACAAAAGAAATGTATCCTCTGCCTATCATAGTCCCCTTCATCTATAACAAAGATTCTGAAAAAGTTGGTATGCTGTGGAAAACATAAATTAAAACATAATGTAATAATTTGCAAATCTTTCCTATATTTTATTGAATACGGTACAAAGACAAGATATTTAATGTTCAAACTGATAAACTTTTTCTTTTTTTTTTGTAAATATGCACTCTCTCTGAATTTGATGCCTGCACCATGTTCCAAAAAAGTTGGGGGCAGGGGCATGTGTTACATCATCTTTTTTTTTAAATAACACTAGTTAAGCATTTGGAAACCAAGGACACAAAGTGTTCAAGTTTTGAATGTGAGATTCTTTCCTATTCTTGCTTAATGTATGACCTCAGGTGCTCAACAGTGTGGGGTCTCTGTTTCATGATGTACCACACATTTTCTGTCTAGACTGCAGGCAGGTCAGTCTAGTACTTGAACTCTTTTACTACAAAGCTACACTGCAGAATCCGTCTTGGTATTGTCCTGCTGAAATAAGCATGCATGAATCTGAAAAAGATGTTGTCTAGCTAAAAGCATATGTGGCTCCACTTCCTCCACCTCCACCTGTATGTATCATTCAGCATTAATGGTGCCTAAACAGATGTGACAGTTTGCCATGATGCCATGATGCCATGGGCGCGAACACACCCCCATACTATCACAGATGCTGGCTTGTGAACTTTGCACTCGCAGCAATCTGATTGGTCCTTTTTTCTCTTTAGCCCAAAAGACACATCTGTGATATCAACAAAAACAAAAACAAACAAAAAAAACCCTGAAATGTGGACTCGTCAGACCACAGAACACTTTCGTTTTGCATGATAGACTTTAGGTTTTGCATCTGTAGATGTGGCAACAAACTGTGATTACCATCTGAAGTATTTGTGAGCCCATGTAGCATCTTTTATACAATCATGTGGGTTTTTAATGCAGTGTCACCTGAGGGGTCAAAGGTCACAGGCATTAAATTTTGGTTTTCAGCCTTGCACCTTGTGTGCAGAGATTCTTCTTCTCTGGATTCTCTGGCTCTTTAAATGATATTATGGGTTGTAGACGGTGAAATCCCTAAATTCCTTGAAATTGTGAGTTGAGAACTGCTGTTCTTAAACTGTTGGACAATTTGTCCACGCAGTTCTCGCTTGGATGACAAAGCATTTCATGTCCAGTCATCACTTTCCCAGTCTTTCGTTTCTCCTCTCCCATCTATTTTGAGAAGTGTCGCAGGCATCAAATTCAGAATGAGTGTATGTTTGGCAAAAAACAATAAAACACATCACATTATATATATATGATTTGTCTTTGTACTGCTTTCAACAAATTATTTGCAAATAGTTGCGTTCCATTTTTATTTGCATTTTACAATGTCCCAACATTTTTGGAATCTGGATTGTAATAACTGCATTATTTAGCAAAAACATACAGCCTGCATACAAAATTGTTGAGTTGTTGTTGAACCTGGCTCAATTTTTTAAAGGCAATAATTTAGAGTTGCAGATCTGCCCAAACCCCCCATGGATCAGATTTCCCACTGAAGCAATACTTCACAGCTTTGTTTTAACACACCACTGATTTTTGGCCCATGTGCCCTCAGACACAGTTTTTAAAGGGATTAAACAACCAAGATAAAATACGTTAATTGATGAGTTTTAGTGTGTGTGGCGTACTTTAGGTGCATTTCTTTACTTCTGCGTGAGCCAAGCTAGTTGGCTTCCAGTCTTTATGGAAAGTTAAGCTAACTGCCTGATTCCCCCTCCTGGCTCCAGCTCCAGACTTACTAAACACACAGGAGAGTGGTGTCAAAATTACCATCTAACTTTCAGCAAGAAGTGTTTTCCCCAAAATGTCAGATTATTTCTCATAGGAGCCCTCAGAGAAATAGTCCCTTCTCTCACCACACGTCCTCTTTGTTTTTTTTTTGTTTTTTACTGTGTCTGCACTCACACATGGACACTTGAATACATTCAGCTAAAACCATCAATACATCTATAATAATAATAATACAAAAAATCTACCCGTTAGTCTTCTTAATCTAATAATATCTTCAGATTTACTTTTTTCACCAGACATTGAAGTTTACTTTTGTCCAGGTTCAAAGAAGCGTTCATACAACAGGTGCGTGGCTGCCATTTACATTCCCTCTGATTCTTGTTCTAGTATTTAATACAACAACTAATGTGTGGGAAAACACGACAGTTTATGTAAACATAATTAATTTCCATTGTGTCCTCTTGGAGACGTATAAATATGAATTATGAATTGAAAGTTATGTGTTTCCATTCATATTGTCACAGTGCCACAGTCAGTCCTTTGTAGCCTACTTGTATAATTGAATGAAAATGCATATTCTCTGTGTGATTACACTTGAGCCTGAATGGGGCTCCACGCACTCCAGTCATGAGGATGTCGGGAAGCTCGGTGTGAATACCGAACACCCGAATGAGTCATGAGTTCTGGCTTGATGAAAGAAAGTATGTCATGCCTTTGCCTGCCGTGATGCTGTGACCTGACCCAGTAACATCACCCCATCGGTCCAATTCAGGTTTTATGTTTTTTTAATGTTGAGTCATCCTCTGACGGTCGTGCCACCCCAGACAAAACACACACTTCAGCAGGCAGGGTAGAGGTGGTTTTATAATTTTTATTTTTTATTCTCAGTTAAGTGGCTGGTCATGTTTTATAACACATACAATAATGAGGAGGATCTTTACATTCATCCACAGGATCCATTCGGAAAAAACACCACGCAGCACTCACGAGGCTCAAGCACGCACAAACAGTGGGAGAGGTGAACGCTACAGATCACACGCGCCTGCTTTTATTTTATTTTTTTGGAAGATGTTGTGTACAGCACAAATGGACGTGCTGAGCTTTTCTTCAACTGGCTTTTTGTTTTGTTTTTCTCCAGAAAACTTTCACAGAGTTAGTCACAGAGCACCTTTTTGAAATTGTGTTTGTGTGTTTTTTTTTTTTTAAATTATCCACGTGAAGGAATACACTGCACATTGTGTTGGTAGTGAGGAGGGAAGGCACTTTGTTGCGTGGATTTACAGTATGTGTGCTGTGCGTGAGATAGAAACGGTGAAGACGAAGAAAGAAGAGACCTAGACTACACTAAAGCAAAGAGGAATCTGCTGCAGATTCAGAGTCTGGCAGCTTTTAAAGGTGGAAAACAGTGCACTACGACGTCATTTAGCTCTAAAAATGGAGAGGAAAATTAGTGTATGTCATTATCTCATAGACTGAAAAAGAAATGATACATTAGAAGTGACTAATTTATCTGTTTTTTCAGTGACTACTGCATAAAGTTGATTTAGAAGGTTTAGAAATAAACTTTTTTTTACCACAAAATCCACAGCCAGCCTTAGGCCCTAATGACAAACATAGATCAACATCACATATATATATGACAGGACACTTAACTACAGCTAAAACACAGGGGAAATGAAAGAAAACACACTATAACCTAATGGCTCTCATAACAAGGTCAAATCTGTTAGATCTATCACAAAAGAGAACTCAAACACAAGTTTCGAGGGGATGACGAAGACAGTAGTGACAAGACAGAAAACCGCTCTTTATCTAAAACAGAAACAACCCGGTCTTTTCATCCAATCAGCAAGCGGCAATGACGGTCGAGTCAGTCGGACTCACACCGGCCGTAAACCCTCGACTTCTCCGGGTCCGCTTCCGTTTAGCCGCCTCTTTTTGTTAGAGAAACCGTCGAAGACGTCCAGAGAAACTCAAGCACGAGAATGGAGAGCCATGGCAGGGGGTCGGGGGGGTCATTCAGGCTGCACATGTGAGCGGCTTCAGGATCAACTTCAGCTAACAGTTCACACCGATGATGATGACTGCACAGACTCAGCACAAAGCATGCAAAGAAGGGATGTGGGGGGTTGGGGGGGGCAACAGATTGTGTCGCTATCTACCAGCCAAAGGGGTGGGGTGGGGGGGGCGGTAATAAGGGAGATGATTTAGCGTACATTAGAGTGTTATCAGAGGTGGAAGGGAAGGTAAGTTTAGGGGGGAGTGACAAGATTTCCTCCGTTTCTTCCTCTTTTTCCCCACTTTGGTCCCGTGTTCTTGAACGTCTGCCCTCGTGCTGTTGGAAGGGATCGTTGAGAGGGACCTCAGCGTTTGGCTGGAGAAGCACCCCTGCTTCCCTGTGAAACAGACAAGACATATCAGAGCATGTGGAGGTGGCAGTCTTTCAGGTCTGGTTCAGCATTAAGAGATGACTCTGATGTTTTCGGACTGCCGCCCATTGGTCATTTCACGCAGTGTGTAATGAGACTATTCACCTCAGTAGACGGTTTTTCTCTGAAGGCCAGCACTTAAAGCTGGAGTAGGCGGCACTGGGCAAAAGTTCTATAACAACCTCTAAGCGCAATGTAATTCAAATGGTCTGAGACAAAACTAGACTTCTGCTCCTTCTTTTGGCTCTGTTTTTAGACTTTAGAAAATCTAGCCAGTGATGGGAGATTGTAACCAATCACAGGTCTTTAATTATGCATTATTCCCAAACTGTCAGTATTTGATGACCTGGGAGTGAGACGAAGTAATCACTTATCTTTCTCCAGAATTGATTACTGCACCTTTAAGCAAAAAAACATGTTAAGTAATAGGTAATTGTAGGCAATAACTTCTGACAGCTAAATTTTTAGTCTTCACCATTAATGTATGAGTCATCAACAATTTAAAAACATTACCGGTTTGGCTAGGTCATGCTTTTTGGAAAAAAAATTCATCAGTCTGTCTTTCAACAAGCCTGAAAGTTTATCACAGGAGAAGTTACAAGAGACCAGGGCTAAACATTTGAAAAGTCAGAGTCGTCCTTTAATGTGAGACATAAGCGTGTTAGTGTTCTTGTTGGCAGTTTTCAGGCCTGCAATGATGCATAGCTATGGCAGCCAGTAGAAAATAAAACATCAACACAAGTGCAAATTTGCAATAGCTGCAACCACATACACGCATGCATTCATATGTTTATGCATTCACACACACACACACACACACACACAACTTACCAAACCATCACCAATGAAAAAGGAACTCAGAACTTAGTCCAATGATGCGTCCCTCGACTTTCTTGAGTAATGAAAGAGGACGTGGTAAAATCATGTGCGTATGTGTATGTATGTGTGTGTTCAAACTTTGATCATGTTATGTGAAGAAGTGAAGTAGTAATGTGCTTTGTCTTTATAAGAAACCCTAATTGTCACACCCCCTTTTTTTGGCAGTTGGGATGAACTGTTAATCAGATTTCCTCAACCTTTCCACAAAAACTTCTTATGCATCTTTTGGTGACAGGTTATCACCACTACTATGCCCCCCTTTTAGCCACGTGACCCTTCATAAGTCCCGCCCCTTTTCACTCCGTTCTCCAATGAAAGTTGAGCCAAATATGCTGTGCTTGGCTTGTCTATGTTTAAAAGAAAACCATATTTGAAGATGGTAAAAAAAAAAAATGTTGCTGGGGGACCTGTAAAAGCAACATATACTCATATCTTAAAATAGCTTTTAAATTAATAATTTTGACTTCAAATATTATAATTTTTACTCACAATGAGTATTTTTTATTTTTGCAGAGTATTTTGCAAGCAGCTCTTAAATCTTTTGTTTAATTTACAGAAAAATGTCTGTCAGTGGAAGTCCCTACTATATTTGGCTTTGAGATTAAGAGAAAAAAAAAGAAGCTGAATGGGAAATTGTGTTGCATCTTATCCGCTGACCTCAGGTAATTACATATTTCTTCAAAGATCATGAAAATGTGTTTTCTTTGTGGGTTTTCAGGCATTTCATCCTCTCAGAGGCAAAAACCTCAATTTTTTTTCCATTTGTTTTTTAGTCCCCAAAGTTTTTGATTAGACATCCTGTGTTCATCAAAAGGCCGTCTCTGCGACTGTATTGTGCTTTTTCCATCCCAATCAGTCTCATTCAGATCAAAAAGTAGGAAGAGCGGAGGATCCTGAGAGGCAGAAAGATTATACAAACGAGACAAATCTTTATGGATTTCTCAAGAAGATAATCCATTTTGTGAGATGCTTTTTACTCCTCATAAAGCAAAGCATGGAGGCTGAGCTTCTGTTCTAATCTTTTCTTACAGCTATTTCAGATGAAATTCATTATCTGCTGAGAAAATGCGAATATACAGAGACAGCACTGAAATTTAAAAGCGAGAGCGAAAGGAAATGAATGGAAACAAAGGAAACAAAACATTATTTAAAAGTTAATGTGGCTTTATCCTCCTTCGCATTTGAGACTGTGGGACCCGTTTACGTGAACGGAAATGATAGTGTGATGGCAGTGAGTCAACACCAATTAGCCACATCAGAAAGATGTGAAGCGAGCATCCCAGAAGTTTGTCATCTCCAGAGCCGTTTACTCTCCTGTAGCTTAGTGATGAGAATGATGAGGATGCAGCCCCGGGGAAATTTGGATTTCTCTTCGCCCTCAGTAATTGCTAAACTAACCACTCAAAGGTACAGTAAGAGAGGCTGGCTAATTAAAACCTGACAGGGAGAAACTGGCAGAGCATGAGCGCTACCACTCCTTTTCATGACATAAAAACAAATCAAGAAACAAGAAGCTTCTTAGTAATTTGGAAAACAAATACAGCAGTCTAAAGGAAGGGCTGAATGAATACTGAAGTTGAAAATTTGGGGCAGTGCTATACTGTATCAGACTGGAAGCTCAGTGTGGGAGTTTGAATTAGTCATACCACCTGCATACAGTCACAATGCCGATCTGTGCTAAAAATACTTTTGACATTTAATATCGGAAGCTTTTCAGTGGGCAGAATTAGGTTATCAACTTCTACTTCAGCGTCAAACCTGTTAGAGGTACTTGAGTCCAGATTGGCCAAAACCTTAAAGATAGAGTCTGAGCTGTCTGTAAATGCATCAAGATGTTAAATACCAACGTTTTTGGGTTGGTGAAACATCCCAAGCACAACAAAACAATAAGAAAAAATAAGGAAACACAGGCTGAGGGGAAACCTAGACGAACCCCAGCACCACTTGACGACATCATCAGACTAAGTCTTTTGTTATTGTTTTGACGTGAGAGCGAGCTCTTGTGGCGGAATTTAATATATTATGCATTTAAACTTGCCTTTATTTTTATTTTTTTCATTCATCATTGACATATTATTGCTTTATACTGTAATACTGCCTACATTCATTCTATTTTTCACTCTGTTTTGGTCTCCTCCAACTCCAAAAATATCTATGTATAGAGGAACATTATAATCATTTTTAAACTCAATGATTTGTATTTACATGTGTACAATGTTTTATTGTACGCTATAAACTGTAGTAAGCAACTATAACAATACATTTTAATTAGATATGAATCATATTTATAAGTGAGTGAAAACCACTAATGAATCATGTGTATATGGCCTCATGCCTTCAATTGTTTTATGCCTCCACCTCTGTTTTTAATTTTTAAAAATCCAGATTAATTTTTACTTTAATTTATACTGCACTTGTTATGTGCCAGTGACACAATACTGTTGAAAATGTTAAAGTAGCCCTTAACTTTGTCTTTCTTTGTTATATCTGACATTTGAAGCATTCAACGCTTAATTTAAACTCTACTGGCCATTGAATGATAGACATTTCAGGTACTGTATACTGTACCTCATGATCATTTTATATTCTGCCAGCATTTTTGCACAGTGAGTCCTTTAAAGGACCTGAAGGAGCCAGCCATGCTTGACAGGTGATTGATGATATTGCATAATAATCTTATATTATTGTGCGTATGCATCCCCTGTTTCCCTGTACAGCAGGTACCGTATGTCAGGTATATCCCCACTGGACCCTTCAGAACTGGATCTACCATCTTCAGCATGATTATATCAGCACTGGCATCAAGCTCGCAGCATGCACGATGATCAATCTTGTCCCTAAAAGCCTCTTATTATTCTGCTGCTGCTGCCACAGTAGTAATGAGATTAGGATGTCTTCTAAGCATATCAAACAAATGCAGAGTGAGTTAAACTCAAGTATCCTTCCATCACGTATCTGTTACTCACTCTGCCGCTGAAATCATCACTGAGGCAGAAAAGAACAAGGGCAAGAAAGTGATTAGGGGTGTTGTTTTTTTTTCATTTTTCCATTTTCTATGTCATTTCACTTCCAGGAAAGAGAAAGGATAGAGAAGCCAGTGGGAAATCACTCGGCAAGTGTTTGACGAGCAAATTTTTACCATTTTGAAGATCCTAGTCAGGGTGCCTTTGCCGTCCCCTGCACTGGCCTTCTTAGCTTTAGCAGACTGTGACTTCTGGTCGCCCTGGCGGAGGGAGAAATGGAGTCAGTGTGTTGAAAGAGTCTTGGAGATATTTGTCAGGGGATTTAGACGTGGCTGACCTTTCTACAGAGAGCCCCCATTCATTTTCAATTCAGTGGAGTAGATGAAAATTTCAAAGAGAAGAGAGGAGAGAATATAATACAGAAGCCCTCTTTCTCCAGGGTGTACAGAGAGAGAGCTGAATCGATGTGTCCTACTAAAACCTCAAATACTGGAGAAAACTAGATATTGATTACGCTGCAATCCAACTTGGCCAACTTTTATGGTATAATTGTGTTACACTCCTGGTGAGATTCATCCAAGTAGTTTATGTGAATTATGCATGAATTTAAAAAAAAAAAAAACTTCAAAGTTTGATATAACAAGGAGACGTTTTCTGCTTGCATGTTTTGTTGAAAATGTTAAAACACAAATGGTAATTCTTCTGTAAAATGAAAATAAGATGGAATTTCGGTTCACTATCTGAAAGAGGGCTGATTTATTCGCTGCCTCAGGGTGGATCCAATGAAGCAAATGCATTTTATTTTGGAAAAAACACTTGCATTAAATTGCTTCTATGGTTATAAACCTTCATCCCTTCAGGTAGAAAAAAAAACAACAGAGATGCTGATGTGAAAAAATATGCATGGAAAATGTACTATATGAACTGATTTCAAGGTTCTTTCCCTTAGAAAAAAACACCTACAGTAGGGACTGTATGAAAATTATTCCAGCGGTGAGCAGGGGCTGACTATCCTGTATTAATGGGTTGAAAATGGCTTCACACACACCATCTACTGTTTTAAATCATCCTACATTGTCATTTTTGGGATTTAATTGGCTATGCGAAAGGCCAGTTGTCAGCAGAATCTGTCTCAATTGCCTCTGTCTTCGCACAAAAGAAAAGAGGCGGGCACTTCCTTTCAAGGCATACTCTCGTTGGCTCCTGTTGGCTCAAGCGAGATGTCAATCAAAAGGTCAGACCGCAGTGTCCATCCTGAGACCAAGATATCCCGTCTGTCTGCATGCAAACTCCAGACACAGAGGGATGTAAGTGGAGGATAACTTCTGCTGGCTTATTTGTGTAGTTTGTGTTTATTTATTGATAGAAATAGTGTGTTTTGAAATGAACATGTTACTGGATTTGGTTGGACCAGATCTTTGTTAGTGTAGCAGAACAGTTTTTTGTCAGAATATTATCGAACAGTGGCTTACTATGAGTCTTCACTGGTGAGTTGCCTTGTTCTCGTAATTGTTTGTTGATTGTACCTACTGTTGTGATTGTATATCAAAATGTTTGGCATTGACTGAAACTCACGAATATCAGCTTTCTAACCATATGCTATATGAGTATACATTTTTACATCATTTATGTTGATATAAAGTGGAAGAGTAAACATCTTACAGCTGGTTTGTGCAGTTTGTAGGTATTTATTGTTGAAAATAATGTTTTTTGGACTGAATATCTTTGTGGATTGGATCTACTTAACGCTGGCCAGTGTAACAGAACTATTTTTGTCAGCATATCGATCAGTGTTGAGTTGCCTCAGTCTTGCAATTGTTTATTTGTTGGTGGCATTGATTGTACCTGGTGTTGTGAATGTATGTTGAAATGTCTGGCATCAACTGAAACACAATAATCTCAGCTTTTCTAACAGTATGCTGCATGAGTCTACATGTTTATATATTAGCTGTGTATTCTGAAGGATATAAGAGGAAGAATCATCTGCTGGATAGTTTGGACAGTTTGTTACTTATCAGTGGTAATAGTGTGGTTTGTGTGTGTATGTTTCTGGATTGGATCGACTGGATCTTTGTATGTAACATGAATATTATTGATCAGTGGATTTCTATGAGTCTTCAATGGTGAGTTGCCTCAGTTTTGTAATTGTTTGTTTGCATGTTTGTGCTGCTGATTGTACCTGCTGTTGCAGAAGAGTAAACATCTGTTGGGCTAGTTTATGCAGCTTGTGGGTATTTATCGACAGAAGTAGTGTATTTTGGACTGAAAATAAATATGTTTGCCAGTGTGACAAGACTGTTTTTATTGGAATGTTATTAATTGGTGGGTTATTGTGAGTCTCAAAAAGTGAGTTTCCCATGTTTTGCAACTGTGTGCTTGTTGGGTACATTGATGCCCCACCCCACTTAACGTTGCAACAGCCTGCCCCAGGGGGTTAAAATGTGTGCCTGACCATGAACCATTTGGCATTTGAAAATAATCATTTTATTGTAACTACTTAAATGAAGTATATGTTATGAAAAGATGCTCTTTTGCTCTCCTAAGAAAGTCAGACTGTTCTTTTTTCAGCCAAAAGAAAAATGTTACCCTCCCACTTATTCAACTCCCTGTCCTGCCCTAATAATTTTTATACAGTCCCTTAGGAGAGTCTCTTTTGTCTGAGTCATTATGCCTTTTACCCCCAACAACTCCTCTGCTGCTGCATGATTCAGAACAAACACACACACATGCTTGCACACGCGCGCACGCCCACACACACACACTCATGCACACATGCGTGTGGACCTTAAATTAAGTGCTGATAACGTCACCAAATGAAGCAAAAAGCAGCCTCACTGCAACCAGCCACAGAGGAATTTTTGAAGTGAAACAAGGATAATGGAGAGCAGAATAATGCCTGTGTTATCATGAATATACAATATAATCACATGATATGGATAAGCCAGGCTGCAAAGCTACAAAATGGGAATGATGTTTTTCAAAAATGGACTTAAGTCGGAAGGAAATGAGGGCGTTATCACTGATGAGTGGACAGATTACGGCGGCTAAAGTGGTTGATGGAGACAAAATGGAAATCGAGCATTGGGCGTCACGCTCAGACGATGACCTTGTTTGCCCCCTCGGTTTAATTAGGCATGATACCTGTGTTTTGCAGTTTTGTTTTGTTTTTTTTTAAACCACCTACCAGGCCTATCTTGGCTGCTAGTCCTCTCCACTGGATGTGCAGAGAAACAAAGAGACAAGGACAAAAGGTAAAAGGGAGTGGGGGACAAATAGAAATGTGTGTCTTACTCAGCGCAAAGGCAGGATGGGAAGGAGAGGAGGGTCCGTCCAAGGGGGGAAAGTCACAGGGTCACAGGGGGGCAGGAGCAGATGAGGAACAGAGGGAAGGAGAGCAGATATGTGGGGGGAAGGAGAGAGGAGCGAGGCAGATGCTCACATTGAAAAGAGCACAAGTTTAGTGACATTCAGCAGCGACATAGCCAAAGACATACAGCATGTAGAAAATAATGAAGAAATACACTACCAGTCCGATGTGTGGCATGTATTCATGGACAGATTATGAGGCAACAGACCCCTGGGCACAAGCATGAAAAAGGCCACAGACCCCTCCTTTATAGGAGTTGTTTTATGTCTTTTTATAGTTCATTTATGTCTTGTTGTGGTAGTTATGGGTCCCTCTGTTGTTGTTTTATGTCTCTTTATGGTACTTTTGTGTCTCTGTTGTGATTTTGTGTCTCTTTGTGGTCATTTCGTGCCTCTTGCAGTCATATGATTGACTCTCGCAAAGAAACGTTAACATTTATTTCAAATTGACCATCTTGCCCCAGGGGGCTCCTGACACCTTGGGCCCCAGGGCCTGTGCCCAGCAGGCTCGTTCTGTAATCCCTCCATGAATGCATTATTCAAGCATTCTGCTGAAATGTCTGCATTCGTATGTCTCTGTGCATTTGTAAAACTTTTTCAAAATTCTGCTAATTTTGTGCAGATTTCCTGGTAGATTTGCTGTGAATGGGTTTCAGATTAAATGACCTCCAGCTTAGTATTTACTCAAATCAAATAAGGTCATCCATTTCCAGTATAATAGTTAATAAATATGGTATTCACAATCTTAAAAAGTCAGTTCAAGCCCTGATTTTTGTATAAAAAAAGATGTTGTTGATGTGCTATTTTTGTATTGTGCAAATTTCAGCTTCAAAAGGAGCAATATAAAGCAGACTCACCCTAGACTTGGGAGGGGCGGGGGACACCTGAAGAAGAGGAGTTAATCACAGACAGTTAAGAGATTTGACAGTTTGAGTTTGTGAGAGACAAGACACAGAAGCTAAGAGACAAACATGGAGGGGACACTGGAAGAAAGAAGGATGATTGTGGCAACACTGCTAATGCAGACTCCTATTTCTACATACTGTGAGTGCTTCAGACGTGTTCTGTAGTGTGTTATTTCTGTTACTCACGATCGTGCGGAAGAAATGGACCACAGCGTTTTCTGCTCCACGCTTACGTGGGGAAGTCGCAGAGGCTTTCTGAGGGCCTGGAGAGAGAGCTCCTCGGAAAGATCCCTGGAAAAGAAAATAGGAAAGGGAAGGGAAGGAAAGGAAAGGAAAGGAAAGGAACAAGAAACCAACATGTTAAACAACTAAGTTACTTGACCTAAAACTCCAGAGTTAGATACTGAAAAACACTTTTACAGGGATTTTCTCTAAAATCTTAAATCTTTAATAATAAATGAAAGATTAACAGTTTATCTGTTGAAGCAAGGCAATCAAGAAGATAGCACTTACTGCAAGCTTAAACACTCTGGTGGGATTACATGAATGAATGCTTAAAATACCACACAAATGCTGTAGAGCTTCTTGTTGCTTGTCCTACTTACCTTTTGGATGATGGGAACAAATACACCAAAATTATTCACTTTTCAGTGGAATTGTTGACACTTTAGACAAAACACTCAGCCTTCCTATGTTGCACCAAAGGTGTTGGCTTACCGGAGACAGCGGCAGCTCAAAATGTGTAACTCACTTACCTGAAGTATGATTATCATTATGAACTGAATTTTGAATGAATCTGTAGGTTATAACTGTAGGTAATAACTCTATTAAATATAATGCATGAGGATGCAAGTGTTGGCACAGATGGTGGTTTAATATCTAAATCATATAATGCTGCAATGTGCAAATCCTTTATGTTGAATGTGTCTGTCTGCATGTATTATATTATATCCTTTGCATATCTCGAGAATTGTGTCCGATCAACTTCACACTTGGCAGGTGTATTGCTGGGGACCCAAGGGCGTATGGTGTCTAAATTTACCCATTTGCATCGTGATTGATTTTCCACCATTTTGAATTTTGTCCAAATCTGTTTTTTTCTTTACTCCTACAAATTTTGAGCAATCATCACCAAATTTGGAAGAGAACATCTCTGGACCAAGTTGGAAAATGTACCTTTTTCAAATTTTTGCCATTTTGATATTCCATACAGTTTTGCTATAGTTGGCCCTTGCAACGACATCGTTCAGATTTGATGTTTGAGTGACCATGACAAATTTGGTGCCATTTGGCCAATAGGTGGTGCTGTGGCAGCATCATCTAACAATAAAGAAAGGAATCATCGTCTGTGTGCACGACTGTCCTTGGCATATCTCAAGAACTGTTCATCTGATCAGCCTCACACTTGGCAGGTGTATTGCTGAGGATCCAAGGGAGTGTAATGTCCATTGTGAAGTTGATCAGATGAACGGTTCTCAAGAATGTTGCAAG
Source organism: Lutjanus campechanus (assembly GCA_027495735.1). Lineage (NCBI taxonomy): Eukaryota > Metazoa > Chordata > Actinopteri > Lutjaniformes > Lutjanidae > Lutjanus > Lutjanus campechanus. The sequence continues at coordinate 28,664 of JAJHUR010084206.1, forward strand.
CAACATTATGGTGGTTCTCAACAAAGCTGCAAGTGTCCCGAACAGGTAAGCCTTCCAAACGGGTACATGCTCCAAATGACCACGCATAACAGCGAAGGAAAGCAATTACAATCTGCAGCAAAGTATCTGGTTAATATTAATGTCTTTCCAATGAAAATGGACCGTTTTCACAATCTGTATGGTCTTTACAGAAGTCAGCCACTCCGCTGTAATAAGGTGGGAACTTCTTCCCCCTTAAAAACTCGAGTCACGTAGTCAGAGATGGTTCTTGAGCTGCAGCAACCCTGAATAATATCTTCATGATCAGTGTGTCTGACTCTTTTTAGTGAAGAAGCCTCTTGTTGCCTTCAATCCACCCACAGATATTCACATTCAATCAGCAACATTAATAGCAGCCTCACGTCTCAGCCACCTCCCACCCCTTTAACCCTCATCCCAAACTGGTGAAAACCTTAGGCCCAGAGCCGTTAAAAACAAATTAAAATGGAGCAAATGAGCAGTCGAAAATGTCAGCATTTTCTTGTCGATGGCTTGATCTTAACAAAGGAAATTAATTATCATCCCAAAGCAGTACTAATCAATGCAGGCAAGTTCTTCAAAGTCACACTTTACAAAGAGCATGTCAACATGAGCGTTTAAGGACGATGTGCTCTGACTTAGTGAAAACATTTTTAAAAAGCCTCTATTAACTCACGCAAGCAGCGCAGACACATTAAAGGTGAAAAGTATAATTCTTCTAATTGTGAACACCATCAACAACCTGCAGCCCACGGGAGGACAAACTCATTTCCACCCACTCGGTATGGTCAGTCTTTACCTCATTCATCCCTCTTGCTGACCCCATTAATATAAGAGGAAAGTGTGTTTATGTGTATGTGTGTGGGGGGATGGAAGGGGTGGGGGTGGGGGGTGGAAGGAGAGGGCGTGTTGTTGATGATTCATATCCATTATCTCACATCAAAGAACCTTAAGGCAACCGAAAGGGGGGAAACTTTCACCGCCACCGCCATTTACGCAATATGATGGACATGCAGTGTCAGATTATACGTCACCTTTACTGTCTTTTATGAGTTTCGCGAAAATGGACCAACCAACAATTATATCAATACTGTGTAGGACACAAAAGAAGAAAGGTTCCCACCTCAAGCATGAATGGATATAGACAGACAATCATGGCTTATATAAATGGAATTTTGTTGACATTTGGAACAAAAAACATAATACAAAGCAAATTTACAGAGGGTATAAAAATAACTATGTTGACTATTTGAATAGGAGTAAATCTATCCTTTCTGTCGTTAATGTCAGCATGTGTATTCCAGTTGTGTAGCTGCCCTGGTGCTTCAATGGTGACCCCTTAATGATGTCCTCTTGCGTAAGTGCGTGTCCCTGTGTGCGTCTGTTTCTGTCATGATGTAAATGATGGGAAATGGAGGCAGAAATGAAAGGGAAGGGAGAAAATAGAGCGACCTCGGCGGCTGCTCTCGAGCTTTTGTTTGGGGGAAAAGGAGAAGAGAAAAGGAATGAGACCAGAGAGGAAATAAGAGATCAAATAATGCAGTATGAATTCTGCTGGTACAGTCTCAATTTCAGCCAGTTGTCCCTTTGATGTGAGTCTCTCCTCTGTACTTGTTCTCTTCTCATCTCATCTCTGCTTTATAAACAGAATCCAGCTTCACTTTTCTCTTTTAAAAACCCCCCCAAAAAGTTCAAGATTACATTAACTTCAGCACCCAAATGTCAAGTGAATATTACACTTAAAGGAGGAAAGAAAAAAGCAAATGAGGTTTCCATTAGCTCCTGGCATGCTGCTGATGATGATGGAGACTTTCAAATGTTGAGTGATGCTGAGACATTCTGCCAAGCCTCAGATGCTATTTAAATACATTTCTGCTGCTAAATTATAAGCAGTTTTTTTTTTGTGAATGTATGAGGATGTTTTGCTGGCGGCGCTCAGCTTTTTCGCACTTCTTCTTAAACTCTCACTTCAGCAGTGTCTTTGAAAATCTGGAGGTTGCAATCATTGATCCACGTTTGATGTCTGAAGATAAAGAGGTTCAGGTGTGTGTGTGTGTGTGTGTGTGTGTGTGTGTGTGTGTGTGTGTGTGTGTGTGTGTGAGAGAGAGAGAGAGAGAGAGAGAAATAGAGAGTGAAAAGGAGGAGCAGAGAAACACAAATAGCTCATTTCCATATGTCTATAACACACGCACACACACAATTTGTATCCATTTGGTACATATAAAAACAGTCTGTCCAGTATTGTGACGCCTTTTCTTTGGATTTCTGTTTTTTTTTTTTTTCATCTTTTGTTGCCTCGTCAGTCATAGTTACATTGTTCACCATCACTCCAGTTCTTCAGAGAATTAGTAGAAACCTTCCGTATATTACGAAGTGGCGAGGGTTGAATTGTACTTGGCTTATTGCAGGATGCTAACTAGACAAAAGGGCATAAAATTGTCTTTAAAGGAGAAGTTCAGCACTCTGAAAAATACATAAATGAGAGTTGGATGAGAAGATCAGTACCACTCTCGTAACTGCTCAGTAAATATGATGGTTAGCCTACCTTAAAATAAAGACTAGAAACAGGGGGAAACAGCTAGCTAGAGTCTACAGTCATGCTAGCATCTCTGTGAGGCTGTGGCGCTCCTCTAAGCTAAGTGCTAATGCTATCATGGCAACATGCTGACAATGCTAAGGCTGATGTTTGGCAAGTATGATGTTTACCCTTTTATCCACGTTAGCATGTTAACTATGTTAGCGTGGTTAAGATTTTCTAATTAGCACTAACACTACACAACAGAGCTGCTGATGGGTACGCCATAAGTTTGGCAAGAATTTGGTCACAAAACCAAAGAATTTGACAAATTAAATTTTTTTAGTCCAGAAAAAGGTCACAAAGCCGTTAGGAGCATTTCATGCCAATCCATCCAGTTGTAAAGATATTTCAATCTGGACCAAACTGGTAGGCTACCTGGAGCGATGGACTAACCTACATTGCTAATCAGTTGACCATCAACTCAACAGCTCACAGATGAATAGGCTACATTACAGGCTATAATATTTAATTAATGTGAAACATGTAAATTAGTAAGTCAGAATAGCTATTTGCTGGTTTCCAGTCTTTATGCTAAGCTAAGCTAAGCTAATCTTCTCCTGGTTTTAGCTTCATATTTAATAGGTTGGTTATAAGAGTGGTTTCAATCATCACGTCTAACTTTCAGTACTAGAGCGAATAAATGTTCAACTTTTTCCCTTCTTTGTAAAAAAAAAAGTGTTATCTATCCAATTTTTATTTTTATAGTAAGCTGAGCATCTCTCAGATGTTTCTGCTACAGTAGACTACAGTATGTTCCAGTTACGCACATAATATGAGCTGAGTGATGTGAGGAAAGAGAGAAATTAAGATTCAGCACACAGATTGAGCTATAAAGTAATTGTGCCCTGTAGTTTATCACAAAGTGCAGGTTAATGATCACATCTGCCTCTTCTGAGGTCAGAGGCCACAGCCTTGCCGGAACCTGCACCATTACTGATGATGCTTAATAATTTATCATGAGCAGAGAAGACTTGGAGATCCAGAGCTGAGAATCTCATCATTATGTTCTCGGATCAACATCATTAAAAATACCTCAGCCCTCGAACTAGCTCCACTCACTTTACACTGAACATCTCAGAGACCTGCGGTTAACATTAATCAAGAATTGTGTTAAAATATATGCAGCTCATTTTCTAAAAATCAGGTTATCTACCCAGCAGCACCGAATGAGATGGAAAGTACTTTCACCTATTCATTCTTTAATTTCCTCATAGTTAGCCTGTCTGGCCCCTTTGATGTCAGACTGTGCATCCTTGGTCAAACAGAAGAAAGGAGTAGTCTTTTTTTGTAGTTAAACTCTTTTAGATTCATGATCAGAGCCGCAGCAATCGATCTGGCTGACAAAGACAGCAGTTTGTCTGGCAGTGGAAATCCACAGACTTGGCAGCTGCGGCTTGCCATTCCCCTCGGAAGGTGATCAGGTCTTGTGCCTCGCAAGATCAAATACTAAATAAAAGGGAGGATAATTAAGCGATTATCTGTGCTGTCAGACAGACCTGATGAAAAGAAAAAGTCTTAGGGTACCGTGTGGGAAGAACTTCTTTTAACTGAAGGGAGGGTAGACTAGATTTGGAAGGATTTACTGTAATTTTAACAAATTCCACTTCTATGATCTAACAAAGTGAAGTTAAATTGGAGTACACCGTCTTTGGTTCTTGGAAATATTGTGGGGCTGTTTTATTTTTCTATAAACAATGTTTTCTATTTCAGAACTAGGGGAGAGCCTGACGCCTGCTGTTACTGTAAAGTGACAAAAAACACATCTGTTACTTCTGTCCCGACAAGGACTCCTGTCAGATAGACCAAACTTGTTTATATGCTGAAAAACTGTGACATCGGAAACTTCAAGATGTGTAAAAGTACAAAATAATCAGTCAAAAGATCATAACTCAGGCACATTAAAATAAAAAAAACATTATGACTGAGTGAATTTACTTACTGCGGTCCCAAACAGCCTTCTGGTTAAAGTTCTGCAACAGCAGTGACATATCCAGTTTTGACGGTTCTGGTTAGTATGGGTGCTGTACGTGTTGACCCAGGTTGGCCTATCAGACTTTGATGGGCTTTAAGATAATTGCGGCGTTATTTCACAGCCTGTTACTTTTGTGCAGGCTCTACCCTAATAATGCTGTGCAGGGCCTTGTTCAGCCACCCTCACCTCTATATACTTTCATACAGCCCCTTCACTTTTATTAGGTTAAATGTGTTTGCTAAGTAGCCCATAACCCAACCCAAAAAATGAAACACCTGAGCAATTTTTGTGCTTTTAATTTCTTGAACTCAGAGGTTGCACTGTCTTCTTTCATGTTTGACTGATAGAGCAGGCCTGCTGTTAGTTCCACAGTATCAACCATTTGCAGCTTGTGTTTAAATTAAAATGCATGTCTGTCCAAAACCCTCAGCCACGTTTGTTTTCATTGCGCAGTAATTTTCTGTGCCCAGGTGCCTGACTGTGCTTCTTTCTACAGTAGGTCCGTCGAACCAAAGGATGAATATAAGCACACATTTTTCCACCTTAAATGGAAACTGAAATGAGCCCATACCAACTGAATTTCTGAGCTGAGCTCTGATTCTCTTTTGTTGGAGTACTAATCCTTATGAAACATGGGAATGCAAAGTCTTCAGTCAGGCTTTTAAATGACTCAAATGAGGCAACTCTCCTCTCAGATCGGAGTCTAAATGAATGAATTTAAATTCATGGATGCCTCTAGGAAACAAAAACAATCAGCCTGTGGTGATCACAGAGCTCTGCCTTTTAACAGACAGTGAATGAAAGAATGAAAGGTGTTATATTCATCTTTAGGCTCACGCAAACAAGTCAAACCAGTCATCCATTACTCAGTCCTATCAAAGCAGAGATAAACAATAGCTCTGCTTTCCATTAAACCTGCTCTGATAACACCTTTTGTTGTGCAGTATGTTTGTAATTGATTGAATGAATACTGGAATATATTAATTTACTGGAAAGTTTATGCTCTTAGAGGCTGTGACTACAGACAAACCAAAGCACAGTGAATAAATCCTGCAGGTAAAGATTGGTTTTCTTCATCTTTTGAGACGAGAACCCTGGAGCATTTACCTCTTTGGTACAGTTTGTTTGGTCTGGTGTGAACATAGACATATATATGTAGGTCTCACATTGACCACTTTGGCCTATTGCTCTGATAAGTCAGCGTCACCACCATATCGCAACCGCCAAGACTGACGTGTGAACAAATACAGGTAAACCGGGGAAGCTGCGTTTTTCGGGATAAAGCATTATAACGCTCATATTTCTCAACCAGTTTCAATGAGGCATGTTAAGTTCAAGAGTTTATGATCTACATGGTGTAGGAAAAAAAGTGTTCTTTGTTCTTTTTTTTCCCTAATTTACTCTGCAAAGCTCAGTAATTTGTTCACACGCCGGTCTTGACGGGACCAATGTGGCGGGGACACTGACGTACAATCCAAAGGCCAATGTGGCGTCTACGTACAGTATAATCTGTGGGTGTGAACGCCAGACTTGAACAGTGGTATGGGCCAGAGGTGATCATCTTGAACCAATGTTATATGAACTCTGGAACAGTTAATTTCTGGTAGAAACAGCTTTCGATCCGATTACTGAAGTGAAATACATGTCATTGCATTGGTTAAAAAAATGTTTTCTCTTCCTTTTTTGGTGGCCAGCGAACTAGTAGCGTGTTCTCCTAACAACAAGATGAAAAATGCCTGCATTATTACGTTAGACCATACTGTTAGACGTTTAGACCCACTGTCTTCAGAGACGTCCTCTAAAGTCTGCTGATATTTGCTACAGGGGCCTTTTTTATAAATTAGGCTCACCATCAACTTTGATCGTAAGTCATATTTAAGTACAAAACCAACTATAAGTTATTTATAAATTTACGTTGAAAAAATTATTGTATCTGTAGACTAGACCTGCCTTTAGTTAATTTCTTGGCGGTCATGTAGGGGTATTGCAGCTTGGACCACGTGACTGATTGTCTGACCTTTGCATTAGCTTTATGAACAATGTGACAGGAATGTGTCTGTTTTTGTTTGTCTTTGGAATAATAGGTGTCGCCTGGCTTCCATCTCCCCTACCATCACCGTGATCTCAGTTTCGAAAAAGAAAGAGAAAGCTTTTCTCTTTTGTTCAATGGCTGTTCCTGACCAAACCCTCGTCTGTGCTGCATTACATGAAGAGAAATCACTGATTGTAAGATCACAGTTTCACAAGTTACAAATGGGCTTCTTAGAACCTGCATAAGCGAGGTTGTTTATGCTCAGAATCTTTGATGAATAAACACACTGTCAAAATCGATCTTAGGACTAAGTTCAAGTATAAATTTAGGAATGTTTTTATAAATGAGGCCCACAATGAACACCAGCATAAGCAGCAACTGATGGTGCTCCATGATGTAAAATATCTACTTGTCTTATACCCACCGAACGTATGAACAATAAGTGAACGACATTTCCACCACTTGACTTTTGTTTACAATTTCTGGACTGTTTCTGTCTTTGTGAACGCAAACCAGACCAGTTGGAAAACTGAAACATCCTTGCACTGGTTCGATTAAAGCACTGGTTCTCAACCTGGGAGCTGGGACCCACAGGGGGGTTGTGAGGTCATTTCGCCATATGGTTGTTGATGGGAATAAAATATTGCGGCAAGCAATATGGAATGAGAGCCAGGAAGCAGCTCTCAGCAACATCAGGCCCTTCAACATAAGGGACAAGTTCTGAGAAATAAGAGTTTGATAGCTTTCATGTGTTACACAGGCTGGGTCGCAACATAAAAAGGTTGAGAACCACTGAATTAAGGAACTGGACCTTTAGCGATGAACCCGCCCTTAAAAAAATAATTTCAATGACAAATCAGTGTCTGCCTGTTACCAGTTGTTAGATGAGCAGTTAAAAACAATCTTTCACATTTACAACACAAGAAAAGGGAGGAATCGAGCCAAAACACGAATTAAAACAAAACAAAGAGAGTGCTGAGGGTGTTGTTAAAGAGTTTTAATCAAGCAATAATCCAAAAAAGCTTAGAACAGGATCAGGTTAGGAACAGGTCAACGGTCACAACACTTCACAACAGATACAAACGCTTACAAGAAGTATCCACTGCAAAGTTTGAAGGCGTTACAAAGCAGGGGATCAGCACCGACCGATCCGCTGCTGGTTCAAACAAACAGACATGTGAACCTGAGGTGAGCAAACTGATGCGAGGGGGGAGGGGGGATGCTGCCGAGTCAGCATGCCCCCCTCTTCATCCAAGACACTGGGGTTAGAGTACAGTATCACAAGTTTTGGTATAGACTGTGAGCTGTTCCGCCTGATTCATGTACACAGTAATCACTCCTGCGCTGCATTTTATGACTGATTCTGTCTGCCATTCAACAAATTAATATGCAAATTAAGCCTAAAAAATATTCTTCGAGTCTTCATTCCTGCTTGAATAGCTAATGTTCATGCAAACTTAATTTTCCCTCCAATTAACACACCATTATCCCTGTAATTTGAAATGATCAAAAACCTATTTGCATTCAAATGCAGATTTCCTGCAGTCGTTTCATGTCCTGAGACTGGAGTTAGTCGTTTTTTGGCATCATCTCACAACTCATGAGACATCTCTTGCGTACTGTCTTAATATTTTCTAAAAGCCCACACTTAGGCGCGGACAATTATGCAAATAAAAGAGAGACAAAAAAAGACATAAAAAGCACAAGGGATCAGTTTGTAAAAGGCTGCACACCTGCCAAACATTTAAACAACTCAGTGTTACTCGGATAAGCATGCACAGAAAAACACGTTTCCCCACTAATACTGCAGCCTCCAAGTCAAAGTACGCATTGAGAACATCTGTGGAGAATCTGTGCACACAGACAGGCAGAAATTAAGGTAGTAAATATCTGTCTTCATGATGAATTCTTACCGGAAAAATACGTGTTTGCAGCAGAAAGTTAGTGCAGGTTAAATTTTTTTTTTCTTTGCTAGAGGCAACAGAGGTGGGGCGAACCTGTCTGTCATTCACATGAGATGTGAACACTCATCGCTTGAAGGCAAACCCTTGGTGAATACATAAATATATATTTCTACAACTTTGTCTTAGTAAACTTGTCATCAATACGGAGAGCAATGTACAATTGTATGACATAAAGAATAAGAAAAGTCAAACAAATACTGCAGGAAATTGGTCGCTAGCCTGATGTTGAATGAAAGCTTCACAATTTGTTCTGTTTTTCCCTGAACATTTCAACGTTTTACAAAACAATATCTGATCATCAGAACAGGCTAAAGCACAGATTTGTGGCATACAGTTTATATAAAATCACTTCTGTTCTGAACACCTTCTCATAGTTGACATAAGGCGCAGGGGAAAATGCATAATTTTCATGCTGTTGAGTGATTTCTTTGCAATTACCTTGCCAAAGCACTGTGACTGGCACTCTGCAGGCTTAGCTGGGCAGAAAAAAAGCTTATATTCTTAGAGGATATTTATTTTGTCCACAGGATTTAATTCTCTGCAACACAGCTCTTCTTTCAAAACCAATATCAGTAATGTCCACTTTTAAAAAGAGCCGTCAAATTGTCTCATGATGGAACATATGGAGTTCCATTTCCTCTAAAGCACTTACAAGAGGCTTTGGGATTTAGCTTCAGCATGTTGCACTAGTGTTGTCATGATAACCCAAGATTTCAATGCATGTTATCTCCACTACATCTGGTGCTGATGTCACCTCCAGAGGGCATCACTGAGTGTGTGGCCTGTGGATTGAAGTAGGGCTGGAACTCAACAGAGCTGCAGTCTGGTTCTTAATAGCTGTGGCTGCAGCACCAAGCAGCCCATCACGTCTGGAAGTGGATCCCAGTCTGTCTAAACTGATGGACAAACCGGTGCCAGGAATATTAATGGAAATTTCTCTGCCACAGCAAACACACACACGACCAAACCGACATAAAAACTTTTTGTTTTAAAAGAAGGTCTGATCATAAGTAGAGCTGGGTATTGTTTACAAAATTGCAATACTAGCACCCTTCAATTGATGCCTTCTTTACATGGTGCAGCTGTTTACCCTGAAGTTTTCTCCACGCTCGATCACGTGCTTTAATCATAATCCTAGTTTTTCCTGAAATAATCGGTCTGCATTTTATGCATTTATTTTTATCAGTCACTACAGGCGTGCACGCTGAACCTTGTCAAATACACTGCGCTCAACTTCACCACCACAGACGGTATGTAGCTGTGTTCATGGGCCGATCACACATCATATCAAATTGAAGAACTCTTGTAGAGCTGGCTACAAAAAGGATCAAATACAGGCATCGTTTGGAAAAGTTTTGATACTGCTTGTTACTGGGATATTTCAGTCGATACCTTAGAGGCATTAAGCACCGTTACCCAGCCCTCTGAGTGAGGTTTTTATATTTATGTAATGGTTGAAATGATGGTATCTTGACAACACTAGAGTACAAAGTTATTAAAAGCATTGCAGGTTTTAATGCCCCAGAATCACTTGCCTGCAAGATGAGATAAGCCTATTCTTACTTTACAGGATGCAGATTATGTATTCCCAAACACAGGGTGATAATATGCTTCTACTCTAATACATTATTATTATATGTTAATATACATTTAATATCTCTTTGATCATTTATAGCATAATGTGATCATTAACTTTGAAAGTGACTTAGCAGACTGCTGTGCCGTGCAAACAGTAGTGGAGTACCTCCCTGCGGCTGACTTATCACAGATGTTTGAAAATGACCCCAGAGACAGAGAAATCAAAGAGACGAAGAGCCGTATGAACTCTCCGCAGATCATCTAATGCCTCTACAAAACCCAAAATTACGTACCAGGGAGAATTCCCCCATCTTTCACATCATTATCATTATCGTTTAGGGAAGTACCTGAACTGAAACACGGCTGTTCTTAACTCCAGTTCTAATAAACAAACTGCATAACGGCAGCAACAGTTTAACAATCCCACCAAATCACATCTATAACAGATATATTAAATTTAACTGAGGAGAGAAATGCTACTAATGTCAGTACCATTCAAATAAAAGAAAAACAGAATAGAAATGTATCCTTAAAGATTCAAAATCACAGCCTCTTTATAATAATAAAAAATTAAAATAAAACAAACCCCACCCAAAGTCATTATCCAGAGACGATTTGTAACCATTAGCCAGTTAATATGAATCACAGGACAATGTCAGACTTCGGTCCACCATAAAAACAACAATAAAACCAACACAAATCTATATGACAAATATGTTGCAACAAATTCTTACAAGTTAAAGAATCAGAAGTAAAAAGTGGGTTTCTGAGGGTGAATCAGCAGAATGAACTGAGATACATGAGATCCCTGCATCCTCACCTTGCTCTTCCTCTTCTTGTCCCCTCCAAAGAACTTTCCAATCTGATCCAGGAGGCCGGGGTTCTTCTTCCTCCGGCCCAGCCCGAAGGCGGCCTGTGCAGCGCTGCTTGCAGATGCCATGGTTGTGGTAGTAGTGGTTGGGAGTGTATTTGTCAAACGTGAGGGTTCTTGTCGCTCTCTTAAATGAGAGACCGAAAAGCGAGAGGAGGGAAAAGAGAAAAGAAAAAGAAGGGAGGGACAAAAAAAAAAGCTAGCCTATTCTAGGTCCTGTTCGGGGCTCTCCGACCCACACTCTGAAGCCGCTCCGCTGTGCTCCTGGATGGTCTGCAGCTCGTCCGATTCGGAGGGTCGGTCTTTGAAGGTGTTGTCCTCTCGGCCCGGGGCATCTCGGGAGAAGAGGCGGACCAGGTGGGGGCGTGGTGTGGCGGCGTCAGGGTCAGCTGTGCTGGCGGGGGTCCAGGGCTGGCGGGGGCCCTCAGCGCCCGTGGAGTCAGTCACCGCCGGCTTCTTCGAGATGCAGCCATTGTTCTGGGTCGCATCTGCCTCACCCAGGCCTGCGCGAGAAACAACAAGGGTCATCTATGGGCTTGGGCCTGCATGGCACACAACAAACCACAGCAGCACAAAGGGCCCTTTTGACGGGGCCCTGCCCTTCCTGCTGCTGCTGCTGCTGCAGAGACCAGCAGAGCTAGAATTTCACATCTGAACTCGAACGAACCTTACCTGCTGAATGGGAAAAGACAGAAATGTGGGATTAAAAGCATGACAACTGAAAAGTTTTAACTAAATCCTTTTTGTTTTGTCTAAGAGGTCACTGCCACCTCCTTAGAACCATCTGTTTTCTTAGGTGCAGACTTTTGAGTCAAATTAATCTTGTAGCAAGTGTTCTCACAATTCACACCTTAATTTGACTTGCACAAAAGCTTGTGTGATTTATTATTAATGGGTTTGCACAAGACGCTTCTTAAATACGACCATGAATTAAGCAGAAATCTGCTTTTACACATTTTGCAGCTGCACCACCTTTGCAAAACAAGAGTCGACCCCTGTGCAAGTGTGTAAAAAAAACAAAACAATGCACGTGTTCAGTGTATTAGTTCCAGCTGTGTCTCTTTAACGTCCACTTTGACAGCTATCCGTAAAAGTTAAGCCCGCTCCCACAGCAGAGGACATCCAGTGCATTCCTGCCTCTGAAACAATATCCACACTGTACTGGCAGAAATGGTGTAGCACTACACCAGAGAATCTGCATGCTAATATTGGCTGAAACAGAGGCCTGTTGTCAGAGCTGCATAGTTATTACAGAGAGACAAAGGGCCCAGTGTCACTAAAATAACTCCTATAAGTATGGATTTTCAACCCAATGCACGGTGACACTTATCTGATTTGGGGCCCGGGAGCACCGAGGCCGCTGTCTCTGAGAGCACAGCAACTGCCGATTCTGTGCCATATGCTTTGGAGAAGTTCAATCTGAGATGGAATTACTCCTAAAACAACGCATCTCTAGCAGCAATATCAGCATAATAATCTCTTATTATTTGCTCCGATGAGTTCTTCAGCTGGATTTCCTGCAGGCAGATTTGCAAGTCATGTATAAAATGGGAATACAAATGCAGAATAGAGGAAAGTATGGCTGGATTTGTAGGAAATGAAGCCATTTCTTTTTCTTTGAAGAGCCACTATTTGTCATACTCATTACTGTCCCAAATATAAGGCTCCACACTGTTTATTAGTGCAAGTGTTTACCCAGAGGCGAGACACAGGGACGATGATATCTGCCTGTTGTCCACCAGATGGATATTAGCATTTGCATTTTTCAGATGAGAAAATCAAGTTTTAAATGCACGTGCATTGTCAGTATTCAAAATATTTATTCATTCATCATCTGTAACCACTTATTTTTGAAGGGTTTAGAGCCCTGACAGATATATCATTTAACTAATACTATCAGCATGATATTGGTCTAGCACACCTGTATCAGTCTATATATGGCATTGTCATATATGTTGTCCGATATGCCCCAATATGAAAACTTCTTTTTATTTATAGTAGATAATGCAGATTGCTTGTATTTGTTTGCTTTATAGGCAACATTCTGTGTACATGTGATCCCTTCTCTTACTTTTTTAAAATAATAATTTATCGTTAATAAAAAATACTGGTGAAAGTTTAGTGTTTTAGTTCCCTGGTGTCATTTTGGACAATAAAATTTACTGTTAAACCGTAAAATATCCTGCCTTCATTACCTATCTTTTTTACTTTTGAGGGATCATTGAAAAAATATTTATTTATGTATATATTGTATATTCTGAATCTGTATATCATATTCTGTATAAAGTATATTGGTCGATCAATACTGGA